>WNGS01166650.1:19985-40531 GCA_020271785.1 Procambarus virginalis
CCCCGGGGGTACGCCCCCCCAGAGGCTGCCCCGGGGGTACGCCCCCCCAGAGGCAGACCCGGGGGTACGCCCCCCAGAGGCTGCCCCGGGGGTACGCCCCCCCCAGAGGCTGCCCCCGGGGTTACGCCCCCCAGAGGCAGACCCCGGGGGTACGCCCCCCCCCCCAGAGGCAGCCCCGGGGGTACGCCCCCCCCAGAGGCAGCCCCCGGGGGTACGCCCCCCAGAGGCAGCCCCAGAGGCCGCCCCCGGGGTACCCCCCCAGAGGCAGCCCCTGGAGGTACGCCCCCAGAGGCAGCCCCCGGGGGTACGCCCCCAGAGGCAGCCCCCGGCAGTACGCCCCAGAGTCAGCCCCTGATGTACGCCCCCAGAGGCAGCCCCCGGGGGTACGCCCCAGAGGCAGCCCCCGGGGGTACGCCCCAGAGGCAGCCCCGGGGGTACGCCCCAGAGGCAGCCCCGGGGGTACGCCCCAGAGGCAGCCCCCGGGGGTACGCCCCAGAGGCAGCCCCCGGGGGTACGCCCCAGAGGCAGCCCCCGGGGGTACGCCCAGAGGCAGCCCCCGGGGGTACGCCCCAGAGGCAGCCCCGGGGGTACAGCCCCCAGAGGCAGCCCCCGGGGGTACGCCCCAGAGGCAGCCCCCGGGGGTACGGCCCCCAGAGGCAGCCCCGGGGGTACTGCCCCCAGAGGCAGCCCCCGGGGTACGCCCCAGAGGCAGCCCCCGGGGGTGCGCCCCCCATTGGCAGCCCCGGGGGTACGCCCCCCCATTGGCAGCCCCCGGGGGTGCGCCCCCAATTTGCAGCCCCCGGGGGTACGCCCCCCATTGGCAGCCCCCGGGGGTACGCCCCCCATTGGCAGCCCCGGGGGTACGGCCCCCAGAGGCAGCCCCGGGGTACGGCCCCCAGAGGCAGCCCCGGGGGTACGGCCCTCAGAGGCAGGCCGCAGTCACAGCCCTTCCCCCCCCCAGAGACAGGTCGCAAGAGTCAATACACAGAGATAGCTCCCGGCTCCAAAGAAAGTCGTCCCCCGGAGTTAGTCCCCCCCCAGAAAGGGCGCCCCCGGAGGTAGGCCCCTAGAGGCAGTAGGCTCGGCTCCTCACGAGACATCAATAAAGCAGAGTGGTGGGTGTGGCGGTGAGGATGTTCCCGTGTCTGGTGCAGCTTTGATGAGTGTCGCGTCCCCGGGGGCACCCCCAGATCCCCTGAGCGGGCGGGGGGGGGGGGCGCTGCTCGCAGGTGTTGCTAGAATACCAGTGCCTCCCCCTCCCCCCACCACTTCCTGGTCCCTCACCAGTGCCACTCCCCCCACCACCAGTGCCCTGGTTGATGGGGTTCTGGGAGTTCTTCTACTCCCCAAGCCCAGCCCGAGGCCAGGCTTGACTTGTGAGAGTTTGGTCCACCAGGCTGTTGCTTGGAGCGGCCCGCAGGCCCACATACCCACCACAGCCCGGCTGGTCCGGAACTTCTCTTAGAAAACAGTCCAGTTTTCTCTTGAAGATGTCCACGGTTGTTCCGGCAATATTTCTGATGCTTGCTGGGAGGACGTTGAACAACCGCGGACCTCTGATGTTTATACAGTGTTCTCTGATTGTGCCTATGGCACCTCTGCTCTTCACTGGTTCTATTCTGCGTTTTCTTCCATATCGTTCACTCCAGTACGTTGTTATTTTACTGTGCAGATTTGGGACCTGGCTCTCTAGTATATTCCATGTGTATATTATTTGGTATCTCTCTCGTCTCCTTTCTAGTGAATACATTTGGAGAGCTTTGAGACGATCCCAATAATTTAGGTGTTTTATCTCGTCTATGCGTGCCGTATATGTTCTCTGTATTCCCTCTATTTCAGCAATCTCTCCTGCTCTGAAGGGGGAAGTGAGTACTGAGCAGTACTCAAGACGGGACAACACAAGTGACTAGTGACACAACACCCCGCCCCCCCCAGTGCCCCTCCCCCCACCTTGCAATACGTCCATGTGTCACAGCATCCCGGTATTATACATGGGTCACAAGCCTCCCTGAACGTCACAAGTGGTCCGGTACAAGACTCCCTGAACGTCACAAGTGGTCCGGTACAAGACTCCCTGAACGTCACAAGTGGTCCGGTACAAGACTCCCTGAACGTCACAAGTGGTCCGGTACAAGACGCCCTGAACGTCACAAGTGGTCCGGTACAAGACTCCCTGAACGTCACAAGTGGTCCGGTACAAGCCTCCCTGAACGTCACA
This sequence comes from Procambarus virginalis, assembly GCA_020271785.1. NCBI lineage: Eukaryota > Metazoa > Arthropoda > Malacostraca > Decapoda > Cambaridae > Procambarus > Procambarus virginalis. The sequence continues at coordinate 22,204 of WNGS01166650.1, forward strand.
AGTGGTCCGGTACAAGCCTCCCTGAACGTCACAAGTGGTCCGGTACAAGACTCCCTGAACGTCACAAGTGGTCCGGTATAAGACTCTGAACGTCACAAGTGGTCCGGTACAAGACTCTGAACGTCACAAGTGGTCCGGTACAAGACTCTGAACGTCACAAGTGGTCCGGTACAAGACGCCCTGAACGTCACAAGTGGTCTGGTACAAGACTGAACGCCACAAGTGGTCCGGTACAAGACTGAACGTCACAAGTGGTCTGGTACAAGACTGAACGCCACAAGTGGTCTGGTACAAGACTGAACGTCACAAGTGGTCCGGTGCAAGACTGAACGCCACAAGTGGTTCGGTGCAAGACTGAACGCCACAAGTGGTCCGGTACAAGACTGAACGCCACAAGTGGTCCGGTACAAGACTCCCTGAACGCCACAAGTGGTCCGGTGCAAGACTGAACGCCACAAGTGGTCTGGTACAAGACTGAACGCCACAAGTGGTCCGGTGCAAGACTGAACGCCACAAGTGGTCCGGTGCAAGACTGAACGCCACAAGTGGTCCGGTACAAGACTGAACGCCACAAGTGGTCCGGTACAAGACTCCCTGAACGCCACAAGTGGTCCGGTGCAAGACTGAACGCCACAAATGGTCCGGTGCAAGACTGAACGCCACAAGTGGTCTGGTACAAGACTGAACGCCACAAGTGGTCTGGTACAAGACTGAACGCCACAAGTGGTCCGGTGCAAGACTGAACGCCACAAGTGGTCCGGTGCAAGACTGAACGCCACAAGTGGTCTGGTACAAGATTGAACGCCACAAGTGGTCCGGAGCAAGACTGAACGCCACAAGTGGTCTCGTACAAGACTGAACGCCACAAGTGGTCCGGTACAAGACTCCCTGAACGCCACAAGTGGTCCGGTGCAAGACTGAACGCCACAAGTGGTCTGGTACAAGACTGAACGCCACAAGTAGTCTGGTACAAGACTGAACGCCACAAGTGGTCCGGTGCAAGACTGAACGCCACAAGTGGTCCGGTGCAAGACTGAACGCCACAAGTGGTCTGGGACAAGACTGAACGCCACAAGTGGTCCGGTGCAAGACTGAACGCCACAAGTGGGCTGGTACAAGACTGAACGCCACAAGTGGTCTGGTAGAAGACTGAACGCCACAAGTGGTCTGGTACAAGACTGAACGCCACAAGTGGTCTGGTACAAGACTGAACGCCACAAGTGGTCCGGTGCAAGACTGAACGCCACAAGTGGTCCGGTACAAGACTGAACGCCACAAGTGGTCCGGTACAAGACTGAACGCCACAAGTGGTCCGGTACAAGACTGAACGCCACAAGTGGTCCGGTACAAGACTGAACGCCACAAGTGGTCCGGTACAAGACTGAACGCCACAAGTGGTCCGGTACAAGACTGAACGCCACAAGTGGTCCGGTACAAGACTGAACGCCACAAGTGGTCCGGTACAAGACTGAACGCCACAAGTGGTCCGGTACAAGACTGAACGCCACAAGTGGTCCGGTACAAGACTGAACGCCACAAGTGGTCCGGTACAAGACTGAACGCCACAAGTGGTCCGGTACAAGACTGAACGCCACAAGTGGTCCGGTACAAGACTGAACGCCACAAGTGGTCCGGTACAAGACTGAACGCCACAAGTGGTCCGGTACAAGACTGAACGCCACAAGTGTCCGGTACAAGACTGAACGCCACAAGTGGTCCGGTACAAGACTGAACGCCACAAGTGGTCCGGTACAAGGCTGAACGCCACAAGTGGTTCGGTACAAGACTGAACGCCACAAGTGGTTCGGTACAAGACTGAACGCCACAAGTGGTCCGGTACAAGACTGAACGCCACAAGTGGTCCGGTACAAGACTGAACGCCACAAGTGTCCGGTACAAGACTGAACGCCACAAGTGGTCCGGTGCAAGACTGAACGCCACAAGTGGTCCGGTGCAAGACTGAACGCCACAAGTGGTCCGGTGCAAGACTGAACGCCACAAGTGGTCCGGTGCAAGACTGAACGCCACAAGTGGTCCGGTGCAAGACTGAACGCCACAAGTGGTCCGGTACAAGACTGAACGCCACAAGTGGTCCGGTACAAGACTGAACGCCACAAGTGGTCCGGTACAAGACTGAACGCCACAAGTGGTCCGGTACAAGACTGAATGCCACAAGTGGTCCGGTACAAGACTGAACGCCACAAGTAGTCCGGTACAATTTTTTTTTTTTTATTAATTCCTTAGGTACATCTGCATTAGTGCAGCTACCCTAGACTATATGAAGTGGAGTACAGGTGTCAAAGAAGCTAACTAGTTGATGCTAAGAAATCCCCATCACACAGGATGGTTAGTCATACAGAGGCATGTGATAAGCAGTCTGCACTGGCAGACTCCGGATGCATTTTGAGGATATCATCAACACAAGATTGAATAAGGCAGCAGTGGTAATAAAGGTCCCCATCTCGCAGGATGGTTAGTCATACAGGGCCATATTTAGTAGCCTGCACTGGCAAATTTGGGTACACTGTGAGGATATCTTCAAGAATACGAGAGTGAATAAAGTAATTGCAAAGCTCCAGGTACCTCATGCCAACTGGTCTGAAAGGTCTAATAACTGGGCATTCAGTGATGTAGTGCGGGAGATCGTGCCGTAGTTCCTGCTCACAGAGTTTGCAACTGGAGTGCTCAGGATTGGGAGACCCGTCACCTGCAGCCACCTGCCACAGGTAACGGTAACCCAACCTGATCCTGCAACCACTGTGTCGCACAGTCTAGTGGACGTTTGTGCTGCCCATAGATGTAGGTTTCAGATCTGAACAAATCATAGCTTTTTATACTAGTACTTTCAGGTCGTTGGGAGTCAGTAAGTTCTTTCCTATCAGATCTAAATGTTTGGACCAATACAGTTTTGACAGCAGAGATGGGGATACCTAGATCTAAGTCAACTTCAAACTTGTTACACGCTAATTTGGGTGCAAGGTCTGTTTCATTATGATGGGTTATATTTATGTGTGAAGGTATCCATACAAAGGAAATTCGAGACCCTTTACTCTGTGCATCAATTAGGTCATTTATAATTGGGAGTATGAGGTTCTTGCTATCGATCTTCCAAGAGAAGTTTTCGATTGCTTGAAGAGCAGACTTTGAATCACAGAATATTATTCCTCCTCCAATGTTTTTTAATGTACTGGTAGCTAAGTGTAATGCTGCTAGTTCTGCTTGTGTGGAGGTCAGCCAGTTGTTTAACCTGACACTGACAGTCTTTGTGCAAATATTATTTCTATAAAACCTACATGCCGCTGCAGTCCGTCCAGTAGAGGATTGGACTGAGCCGTCGGTGTAGACACAGTGCTCGTGAGATCTTAAACTCTCGATGGAGGAGGCAATTGTTTCACGAGTGACAGCTTTGAGAAGAGCAAGACTCTCATTATCTTTCTTGGTGACAGGTGTGTATGATACTTGAATGGGGGTACAGATAAAGAGGAATATCAGAGATAGGTAGATTGCACTTAAAAGGGATGTTAAGTATGAGGAGATTGTCCGGTACAAGGCTGAACGCCACAAGTGGTCCGGTGCAAGACTGAACGCCACAAGTGGTCCGGTGCAAGACTGAATGCCACAAGTGGTCCGGTGCAAGACTGAACGCCACAAGTGGTCCGGTGCAAGACTGAACGCCACAAGTGGTCCGGTACGAGACTGAACGCCACAAGTGGTCTGGTACAAGACTGACGCCACAAGTGGTCTGGTACAAGACTGAACGCCACAAGTGGTCTGGTACAAGACTGAACGCCACAAGTGGTCGGTACAAGACTGAACGCCACAAGTGGTCCGGTACAAGACTGAACGCCACAAGTGGTCGGTACAAGACTGAACGCCCAAGTCTGGTACAAGACTGAACGCCACAAGTGGTCTGGTGCAAGACTGAACGCCACAAGTGGTCGGTGCAAGACTGAACGCCACAAGTGGTCTGGTACAAGACTGACGCCACAAGTGGTCCGGTGCAAGACTGAACGCCACAAGTGGTCCGGTGCAAGACTGAACGCCACAAGTGGTCTGGTACAAGACTGAACGCCACAAGTGGTCTGGTACAAGACTGAACGCCACAAGTGGTCCGGTACAAGACTGAACGCCACAAGTGGTCCGGTACAAGACTGAACGCCACAAGTGGTCCGGTACAAGACTGAACGCCCACAGTGGTCTGGTACAAGACTGAACGCCACAAGTGGTCTGGTGCAAGACTGAACGCCACAAGTGGTCCGGTACAAGACTGAACGCCACAAGTGTCTGGTACAAGACTGAACGCCACAAGTGGTCGGGCAAGACTGAACGCCACAAGTGGTCCGGTGCAAGACTGAACGCCACAAGTGGTCCGGTACAAGACTGAACGCCACAAGTGGTCCGGTACAAGACTGAACGCCACAAGTGGTCTGGTACAAGACTGAACGCCACAAAGTGGTCCGGTACAAGACTGAACGCCACAAGTGGTCCGGTACAAGACTGAACGCCACAAGTGGTCCGGTACAAGACTGAACGCCACAAGTGGTCCGGTACAAGACTGAACGCCACAAGTGGTCCGGTACAAGACTGAACGCCACAAGTGGTCCGGTACAAGACTGAACGCCACAAGTGGTCCGGTACAAGACTGAACGCCACAAGTGGTCCGGTACAAGACTGAACGCCACAAGTGGTCCGGTACAAGACTGAACGCGAGGCATAACACAACTTCAATCTCCTCGCACTGTGCAATAATATATTTACCAGGTATCAGTATTGTGGCAGGGGGGACACGCCCTCCCCCCCCCCCCCGACTCTCTCAGTACCTGGAGCGGGTTTTGGGAGTCTCCTACCAACCGTCCTCTAAAAAGAACGTCACTTTTGGCTCGTTTGCGTGATACGGCCAAATTTCGACGTAATTTGAAATGAAATCGACTCCAAAAGTGACGTTCTGTTCCGTTTTCTATTTGAGTCGTCCGGCGTACGCGCAGAGGTTATGAGAGGACACTTTAAATTAACGTTTTTTCACTCCTACTCCCCAAGCCGGCCCGAGGCCAGGCTTGACCTGTGAGAGTTTGGTCCACCAGGGTGTTGCTTGGAGCGGCCCGCAGGCCCACATACCCACCACAGCCCAGTTGGTCCGGCATTTCTTGCAAAAAATTGTCTAAGTGCCTCTTAAACACATCCAACTTTGTTCCGGCAATATTTCTAATGCTTGCTGGCAGGGTGTTGAACAGCTGTGGACCTCTGATGTTCAGTGTTCTCTGATTGTGCCTATGGCACCCTACTCTTCACTAGTTCTATTCTGCATTTCCTTCCGTATCGCTCACTCCAGTATGATGTTATTTACTGTGCAAATTTGGGACCTGGCCCTCCAGTAGTTTCCATGTATTTATATTTTGATTCCTTTCTCGTCTCCTTTCCAGTGAGTACATTTTAAGAGCTTTGAGACGGTCCTAATTATTCAGATATTTTTTTCGTGTCTATGCGTGCCGGATATGTTCTCTGTATTCCCTCTACTTCAGAGATCTCTCCGCTCTGAAAGGGGAAGCAAGTACCGAGCCGTACTCAAGACGGGACAGCAGCAGTAATATAAATACCATTACTGTGGGGTCTCTTGGATGTGAACGTTCCCATAATCCATGCAATCATTGTCCTGGCCGCCGCTATATTTGCTCGGTTATGTTCACTAAATATCAGGTCGTCAGACATCATAATTCCCAGATCTTTTACATGTTGCTTTCTTCTGTGATTGTGGTCTGATTGTGTCCTATATCTGTGTTTCGTTTAACTTCCTCGTTTCCACCATACCTCGGTACCTGGAACTTGTCACCGTTAAACATCATGGTATGTACAGCTGCCAAAGTCAATCACTTTATTTATATCGTTTTGTAGTTTTCAGTGTCTCCTACAATGGCCGAGTCATTTAGGGAGCCGGTCGGCCGAGCGGACAGCACGCTGGACTTTTGATCCTGTGGTCCCGGGTTCGATCCCAGGCGCCGGCGAGAAACAATTGGCAGAGTTTCTTTCACCCTATGCCCCTGTTACCTAGCAGTAAAATAGGTACCTGGGTAGTAGCTGTCACGGGCTGCTTCCTGGGGGTGGAGGCCTGGTCGCGGACCGGGCCGCGGGGACACTAAAGCCCCGAAATCATCTCAAGATAACCTCAAGAAGATGGCAATTGTCATGCTGATTTTTGTATCATCCGCAAAGGATGACACGAAGCTGTGACAGTATTTTTGTCTATATGCGAGATAAGATTGAGAAACAGCAGCGGTGCAAGGACTGTGCCCTGAGGTACAGAGCCTTTCACCGCACTTGAGCTTCATCTTACTTGATTGACCGTCACTCTCTGCATTTTAATTAAAAAAGTTGCAAGTTGAAAATCCAACATCCCACTTTACCCGTTATTCCTATTGGTCTCATTTTACGGGCTATCACTCAATAGTCACATTTGTCCTTTGTCTTTGCCACGTTTGTGTTTACAACCTCTGCATTTTGCTTTTGCTCTAAGGTTTCTGTGATTTAAAGGGTTTGAACAGTACTGTGGCAGGGGGTCACACCCCCCTGGTGGTGGTGGCGGCGGCGGGTGCATAAGCTGATATTTGACGTTGTTCCCTGGATCATTTACACCAGCACAACGCGGGGTGGAGAGACAGAGAGAGACAAACCCAGAAAGACAGATAATCATAATTCAGATAAGATCGAGACAGTATCCAGGGTGCCATAGAGGGCGGTGGTGCCGCCGCCTATGGCACCCTGAGCAAATGAGCGAAGGGCAGGTAACTGCATCATACCTGGAATATACCTGCAGTGGCTTCTGCGGGTCTTCTTGCCACCAATTCCGGCTCGACTCGTGATAACTTGGTCCAACAGGCTGCTGGAGCCTCCGCCACAACACGACTGGTCCGGCACATCTTGCGGGACCTACTGAAGTGCGGCCCAGACGACAGAGTTGAGGCGGACTGTGGTCACCTTGCTGGTCACTTCTCACCCGCCCCAAGGCCGGGCCGGGCAGGGAAGGATATCAACAAGATCAAAGGGAAAAATATGCTTCACGGCTCTCGTCCCCTAATCCCCTGCTCTGAGCAAATGAGCTGGTTGATGCTCGTCTTACTCCAGTCACGCACAACAAATTAAATAATAGTTATGATGAGAGAGCAAGGCTTCTTGACTTCATGTTTCATCAGGAGGATGACTGTAACATGATTTGTACCGAATATGAACTAGACTGGGCTCTATATAGCAACCCGTCCTCGCAAATTCGTATAGTCAATATTGACTTATTAGTTACGTGCATAGGTGACATACTAAACATAATAGTTTCCTTGAAAAGCTTCATAGAAAACACCGACTTTACCTAACCTACTTAGTATGTTAAAATAAGCATCTTATAGCTTCGTAATTACAATTGTTACTTAACCTATTATAGGTATAGGTTAGGTAATAATTGTAATTACGAAGCAATAAGATGCTTATCTTAACATACTAAGTAGGTTAGGTAAGGTCGGTGTTTTCTATGAAGCTTTTCAAGGGAAACTATTATGTTTAGTATGTCACCTATGCACATATTAATAAGTCAATATTGACTATACGAATTTGCGAGGACGGGTTGTATATAGAGCCCCGTCACCCGGGAGGACAGAGTTACTCACGCCATGCTGCCCATGCTTCTGCTAGTGCCGGGAAATCCTAGTTGAACTGCATAATATGAGCTCTGTATACTGGGGAGCTTCCAAAGTCCTGCACCAACAGCCTTATATTCCCCATTCCTAAGCCTAACCACAGAGGGAAGGAAGGAACTATCAGGAGAAAGTGCCAAGCCATTAAAACTATATAGCCTTGGGAGAGATCAAGGTAAAGATTGGGATTGGACGGGGGGGGGGNATATTATACCACTGATAAAACAACTGATTTCTTGTTACACAATTACAATTGAGTAAATAGATTCAAAAGATTATCACTTGCTTGGCTAAACGAACTATGGGGTCCAGTTCCTGAACCCCATAGTTCCTGGAGTGAACGATATGGAAGAAAATGCAAGACTGAACCAGTGAAGAGCAGAGGTGCCATAGGCACAATCAGAGAACACTGTATAAACATCAGAGGTCCGCGGTTGTTCAACGTCCTCCCAGCGACTATAAGAAATATTGGCCGGAACAACCGTGGACATCTTCAAGAGAAAACTGGACTGTTTTCTAAGAGAAGTTCCGGATCAGTCGGGCTGTGGTGGGTATGTGGGCCTGCGGGCCGCTCCAAGCAACAGCCTGGTGGACCAAACTCTCACAAGTCGAGCCTGGCCTCGGGCCGGGCTTGAGGAGTAGAAGAACTCCCAGAACCCCATCAAGCAGGTAACCCATTATGTGCTTCTGTAACCCTTTGTACCACCGCCCAAGGAATGGTTATGGGGTGCATAATAAAGAATCAATCATCTCTTGAACACTGTGAGGGGTCGGCCAGTTATGCCCTTATGTGTAGTGGAAGCGTGTTGAAGTCTCGGGCCTCTGATGTTGATAGTTCTCTCTTGAACACTGTGAGGGGTCGGCCAGTTATGTCCCTTATGTGTAGTGGAAGCATGTTGAACAGTCTCGGGCCTCTGATGCTGATAGAGTTCTCTCTCTGAGTACCTGTTGCACCTCTGCTTTTCAACGGGGGTATTCTGCACATCCTGCCATGCCTTCTGGTCTCATGTGATGTTATTTCTGTGTGCAGGTTTGGGACCAGCCCCTCTAATATTTTCCACGTGTAAATTATTATGTATCTCTCCCGCCTGCACTGAAGAGAATACAGATTTAGGCTCTTTAATCGGTCCCAATAGTTTAGATGTTTTACTGAGTGGATTCTAGCAGTAAAGGATCTCTGCACGCTCTCCAGGTCAGCAATTTCTCCAGCTTTGAAAGGGGCTGTCACTGTGCAGCAGTACTCCACTCTGGTTCCAAGGTTTGTTACAGCCGGGGGGAAGGGTTGTGGAGATAAGCTCCCACAGCCTGTAAAGTGCCCCTGATGGCGTGCGTCTCAAATAGCCTCTGACAACCAAGTCCAGCTCCTGGCCTGTACGTGTGGCTTAGCCTCTAGGCCTGGCGGAACTGCTTCTACCAACAGGAGAAGGGGCGAAGGCGGGTCTCTGGCGCCTTAAAACCAGTTGCTTCGGGCAGATGGGACTCGTTAGCCTGGAAAGGCAGCCCATCTAGGGGAAGGAAAACCCCGAATTCAAACCTCTGCTGTCTTGTGGCTAAACCCACTCATGGGAAAGACTTCGGGAGTCAACCCTGAGGAAAAATCCGGAGTCGGAGTCCCTAAGGCAGTTTGCAGCTGTTTACAGCTACATTCTGGCAACTCCTGCGACGACACTGGTGCCAAGCGTATCGGCGCCTGCCCTTCCCTTGGATCACATCGGTGGCGTGGAGAGGGTGGATTTGCTGCATGGGCAACAGCTGATCCTCCATAATTACTGCCCAGGCCTGTGCCCTGGAGAGGACACTCCAGCATCGCCTTGGCGATGGCTCAACACGGGAAGTGACAGTTACCGGTGATAAGCCTACCACTCAATTGGCGTAGAGTAAGGCGCCAGGGGTTGCTTCCGTCGGTGGGAGAAATCATCCGATTTCATAGGACAGCTACCGCCCGCCTCAAGCTGGGCAGCCCCCAGCCAATAAGGTGCTGTCCCGCCACGGTCCGCCTGCTCCACTGGGTGCGTGGGGCTTAGGCCACAATCCAATAAGCGGATCGTCAACTCATGCACCAGGCAAAAGAAAACAAACACAGAGCCACCCAGCTCTCAAACTGGGCACATGGAATGTAAGGACCATGACACCGGGTCTCTCGGAAGATCTACTGGAAGTGAACGACGCCCGCAAGACAGCTGTGATCAACAATGAACTGCGCAGACTCCAGATGGACATAGTCGCCCTGCAGGAGACACGTCTGCCGGCAACTGGCAGCATACGGGAGAAGGACTTTACCTTCTACTGGCAGGGTAAACCACAAGAAGAGGTAAGGGAGCATGGCGTTGGTTTTGCCATCAGGAACAGGTTGTTAGGGTCCATAGTACCGCCTATGGAGGGGTCTTCAAGGATCATCAAACTTCAGCTTCATACAGCAGTAGGAATGGTCAGCCTCATCAATGCCTATGCACCAACATTGACCTCCTCTACCGAAGCGAAGGACAAGTTCTATGATGACCTCGGCCTAGCTCTCAGAGACATACCTCACCAAGAGCCAGTCTTCCTCCTGGGAGACTTTAATGCAAGAGTTGGTTCTGACCACAGCTCTTGGCCTTCCTGCCTGGGCCAGTTTGGATTTGGGAAGATGAATGAGAGTGGGCAGCGCCTCCTGGAGTTCTGCTGCCGTCATGATCTCTGCATCACCAATTCCTTCTTCGACACCAAGCCCCAGCATAAGGTTTCCTGGAGACATCCCAGGTCTAAGCATTGGCACCAACTCGACCTGGTGCTTACGGGGCGTAACAATCTGAGAAATGTCAAACTGACCCGCAGCTTCCAGAGCGCAGATTGCGACACCGACCACTCTCTCGTCGTTTGCAGAGTAAAGTTCCAGCCCCGGAAAATCCACAGAGCAAAGAAGGAGGGAAGACCACGCATTAACGTAAACAAGACCCGTGACCTTCACAAGGTGGAGGAATTCACTGCAGCGCTGGTAAATGCCCTTCCTGTACCACCCTGCGATAGCGCAAGTGAGAGGTGGTTACATCTCAGGGGCACTATTTTCAACACTGCCATGTCCACCTTCGGTAAGAGACAGAACAAATCAGCAGACTGGTTCGAGGCCAGTGCAGAGGAACTGTTACCCCTCATAGAGGAAAAGAGACGAGCTCTCTCATCCTACAAGAACCTGCCCTCAAGAAGGAACCTACAGGCCCTCCGTATTGCCCGCAGTAGAGTTCAACAAACTGCGAGGCGTTGTGCTAACGATTACTGGCTTCGACTCTGTTCCAGCATACAGACAGGCAACAGGCCCTACACAAAACCGGACAGCTCCTCTAAAGTCTGCCACTGGAGAGATCATTAAAGACCGTGATCAACAGATGAATCGCTGGGTGGAACATTACTCCGAACTCTACTCCAGAGAGAACTTGGTCAGCGTAGAGGCTTTGGATGCAATTGAATGCCTGCCCATCATGGAAGAACTTGATCTTGAACCAACTGTGGAAGAAGTTGAGAAAGCGCTGGATTCACTTTCCTCAGGGAAGGCCCCAGGAGACGACGGGATTCCGCCTGAAGTTCTCAAGTGCGCTCGTGGAACACTTAAATCTGTGCTTCATGAACTTCTGTGCCAGTGCTGGAGGGAGGGCTCGGTGCCACAAGACATGAGAGATGCAAACATCATCACTCTCTACAAAAATAAAGGTGACAGAAGCGATGTAAACAACTATCGCGGCATCTCCCTCCTCAGCGTCGTTGGCAAACTATTCGCTAGGGTCGTTTTGGTCAGGCTTCAGATTCTTGCCGAAAGAGTGTACCCCGAGTCACAGTGTGGTTTCCGAGCAGAGAGGTCGACCACTGACATGGTGTTCTCCCTGAGACAGCTTCAAGAAAAGTGCAGGGAGCAGAGAAAAGCCTTGTACATTGCCTTCATTGACCTTACAAAGGCCTTCGACCTCGTGAGTAGGGACGGACTCTTCAAGATCTTGGCCAAAATTGGCTGTCCACCCATCCTACTCAGCATGATACAATCGTTCCACAAGGACATGAAGGGGACAGTTGTGTTCGACGGCTCAACTTCTGAACCATTCAACATTAACAGTGGTGTTAAACAGGGGTGTGTTCTTGCTCCAACCCTGTTCGGCATCTTCTTCGCGATCCTCGTCAAGCATGCTTTTGGAACAACGACAGAAGGCATCTATCTCCGTACAAGATCTGATGGAAAGCTGTATAATCTATCCAGACTCCGAGCAAAGACAAAAGTACAAATGCGAATCCTCAGGGAGTTCCTCTTCGCCGACGACGCAGCGATCACCACACACACAGCAGAAGGCCTGCAGCAGCTACTCAACCACTTTGCCGCAGCCTGTTCTGCATTCGGCCTGACAATCAGCCTGAAGAAGACACAGGTGATGGGACAAGATGTCAATGAGCTACCCTGTATAAATATAGCAGACTATGCGCTGGAGGCAGTTCACGAGTTTGTGTACCTGGGCTCCACAATCTCAGACACCCTTTCCCTGGACACTGAGCTCAACAGGCGTATCGGGAAGGCCGCAACAACACTGGCCAGGCTCACAAAGCGCGTTTGGGAAAATGCCAAACTGACAGTGCACACCAAGGCACAAGTCTACATGGCATGTGTGGTGAGTACACTTCTCTACGGCTCGGAATCCTGGACCCTGCGCTCTCACCAGGAGAGACGGCTTAATACCTTTCACATGCGGAACCTGAGACGCATCCTTGACATCACGTGGAAAGACCACGTCACCAACAACACTGTACTCGAGAAAACAGGAGTCCCTTCAATGTTCACTCTCCTGAAACAGAGACGCATGCGATGGCTGGGACATGTCTCACGCATGGTCGATGGCCGCATACCGAAGGACCTCTTGTATGGAGAACTGGCATCAGGAAGGAGACCTACCGGAAGACCTCAGCTGCGTTTCAAAGATGCCTGCAAACGCGACCTCAAGCAGATGAACATCGACATCAACACTTGGGAGGCAGCAGCTGCGGACAGATCTGCCTGGAGATATAAAGTGCAGAAGGGACTCCAGCAATTCGAGGATGAACTGAAGAAGCAGGCGGAGGATAATAGACTTCAGAGGAGGTCTCGGCCACTGTCAAACGCACCCGCCTCGGCGTTTATCTGCGCTCGCTGCAGTCGAGACTGTCATTCTCGGGTTGGCCTTCACAGCCACAGCAGGCGCTGCATCCAACTAGACTACAACAACTAGACACCCAGGGCACAACTCCATAACCCCACGGGATTGACGGATGCCTACTACTCCACTCTAGAGAGTACTAGTGTCTTGAAGAGTATCATCATTGGTACAGCATCTCTAGTGGGAAATGTTCTTGTTATCCAACCTGCCATTTTTCTTGCAGTTGTGACGGCTACTTTATTTTGTTCTTTAAAGGTAAGGTCTTCCGACATGAGTACACCCAGATCCTTTACATTGCCGTTTCGTTCTATGGTAGGATTTGCCTGAGTTTTGTACGTGGTTTCTGTTTTTATATTTTCATTTTTTCCGTAGCGCATGAGCTGGAACTTATCTTCGTTAATTAAGCACCATATTATTTTCTGTAGCCCATAGAAAGACCTGATCTACATCTGACTGGAGGTTTGCCGTGTCCTCTATGTTGCCAACTCTCATAAAAATCCTAGTGTCATCTGCAAAGGATGATATCGTGCTATAGATACTGTGTCCTTGTCTATGTCCGATATGAGGATGAGAAAAAGTACTGGAGTACAACCCCCGGGGGCACAGTACCCTGGGGGACTGAGCTCTTCACGGTTGATGGTCTGGATTTTATTTTGTTGACTATTACACATTGTGTGCTGTTAGTCAGCAAATTGTAGATCCATCTGCCTATTTTTCCGGTAATTCCTTTTGAACGCATTTTATGTGCAATAACACCATGGTCACATGTACCCTCATACCCCGGGGGTACGCCCCCCCCAGAGGCAACCCCCGGGGGTACGCCCCCCCCAGAGGCAACCCCCGGGGTACGCCCCCCCAGAGGCAACCCCCGGGGTACGCCCCCCCCAGAGGCAGCCCTCGGGGGTATGCCCCCCCCAGAGGCAACCCCCGGGGGTACGCCCCCCCAGAGGCAACCCCCGGGGGTACGCCCCCCCAGAGGCAACCCCCGGGGGTACGCCCCCCCAGAGGCAGCCCTCGGGGGTACGCCCCCCCAGAGGCAGCCCCCGGGGGTACGCCCCCCCAGAGGCAGCCCCCGGGGGTACGCCCCCCCCAGAGGCAGCCCCCGGGGGTACGCCCCCCCAGAGGCAGCCCCCGGGGGTACGCCCCCCCCAGAGGCAGCCCCCGGGGGTACGCCCCCCCCAGAGGCAGCCCCTGGGGTACGCCCCCCCAGAGGCAGCCCCGGGGGTACGCCCCCCCAGAGGCAGCCCCCGGGGGTACGCCCCCCCAGAGGCAGCCTCCGGGGGTATGCCCCCCCCCAGAGGCAGCCCCCGGGGGTACGCCCCCCAGAGGCAGCCCCCGGGGGTACGCCCCCCCAGAGGCAGCCCCCGGGGGTACGCCCCCCCCCAGAGGCAGCCTCCGGGGGTATGCCCCCCCCCAGAGGCAGCCCCCGGGGGTACGCCCCCCCAGAGGCAGCCCCCGGGGGTACGCCCCCCCCAGAGGCAGCCCCCGGGGGTACGCCCCCCCAGAGGCAGCCCCCGGGGGTACGCCCCCCCAGAGGCAGCCCCCGGGGGTACGCCCCCCCCCAGAGGCAGCCCCTGGGGTACGCCCCCCCCAGAGGCTGCCCCCGGGGGTACGCCCCCCCCAGAGGCAGCCCCTTGGGTACGCCCCCCCAGAGGCTGCCCCCGGGGGTACGCCCCCCCCAGAGGCTGCCCCCGGGGGTACGCCCCCCCCAGAGGCTGCCCCCGGGGGTACGACCCCCAGAGGCAGCCCCCAGGGGTACGCCCCCCCAGAGGCAGCCCCCGGGGGTACGCCCCCAGAGGCAGCCCCCGGGGGTACGCCCCCCCAGAGGCAGCCCCCAGGGGTACGCCCCCCAGAGGCAGCCCCCAGGGGTACGCCCCCCAGAGGCCGCCCCCGGGGGTACGCCCCCCCAGAGGCAGCCCCCGGGGGTACGCCCCCAGAGGCAGCCCCCGGGGGTACGGCCCCCAGAGGCAGCCCCCGGGGGTACGGCCCCCAGAGGCAGCCCCCGGGGGTACGACCCCCAGAGGCAGCCCCCAGGGGTACGCCCCCCCAGAGGCAGCCCCGGGGGTACGCCCCCCAGAGGCAGCCCCCGGGGGTACGCCCCCCCAGAGGCAGCCCCCAGGGGTACGCCCCCCAGAGGCCGCCCCCGGGGGTACGCCCCCCCCAGAGGCAGCCCCGGGGGTACGCCCCCAGAGGCAGCCCCCGGGGGTACGGCCCCCAGAGGCAGCCCCCGGGGGTACGGCCCCCAGAGGCAGCCCCCGGGGGTACGGCCCCCAGAGGCAGCCCCCGGGGGTACGGCCCCCAGAGGCAGGCCGCAGTCACAGCCCGTTCCCCCCCCCCAGAGACAGGTCGCAAGAGTCAATACACAGAGATAGCTCCCGGCTCCAAAGAAAGTCGTCCCCCGGAGTTAGTCCCCCCAGAAAGGGCGCCCCCGGAGGTAGGCCCCTAGAGGCAGTAGGCTCGGCTCCTCACGAGACATCAATAAAGCAGAGTGGTGGGTGTGGCGGTGAGGATGTTCCCGTGTCTGGTGCAGCTTTGATGAGTGTCGCGTCCCACGGGGGCACCCCCAGATCCCCTGAGCGGGCCGGGGGGGGGGGGGGCGCTGCTCGCAGGTGTTGCTAGAATACCAGTGCCTCCCCCTCCCCCCGCCACTTCCTGGTCCCTCACCAGTGCCACTCCCCCCACCACCAGTGCCCTGGTTGATGGGGTTCTGGGAGTTGTTCTACTCCCCAAGCCCGGCCCGAGGCCAGGCTTGACTTGTGAGAGTTTGGTCCACCAGGCTGTTGCTTGGAGCGGCCCACAGGCCCACATACCCACCACAGCCCGGTTGGTCCGGAACTTCTCTTAGAAAACAGTCCAGTTTTCTCTTGAAGATGTCCTCGGTTGTTCCGGCAATATTTCTTATAGTCGCTGGGAGGACGTTGAACAACCGCGGACCTCTGATGTTTATACAGTGTTCTCTGATTGTGCCTATGGCACCCCTGCTCTTCACTGGTTCTGTTCTGCGTTTTCTTCCATATCGTTCACTCCAGTATGTTGTTATTTTACTGTGCAGATTTGGGACCTGGCCCTCCAGTATTTTCCACGTGTATATTATTTGGTATCTCTCTCGTCTCCTTTCTAGTGAGTACATTTGGAGAGCTTTGAGACGATCCCAATAATTTAGGTGTTTTATCTCGTCTATGCGTGCCGTATATGTTCTCTGTATTCCCTCTATTTCAGCAATCTCTCCTGCTCTGAAGGGGGAAGTGAGTACTGAGCAGTACTCGAGACGGGACAACACAAGTGACTCAAGTGACACAACACCCCGCCCCCCCCCAGTGCCCCTCCCCCCACCTTGCAATACGTCCATGTGTCACAGTGTCCCGGTATTATACATGGGTCACAAGCCTCCCTGAACGTCACAAGTGGTCCGGTACAAGCCTCCCTGAACGCCACAAGTGGTCCGGTACAAGACTCCCTGAACGTCACAAGTGGTCCGGTACAAGACTCCCTGAACGTCACAAGTGGTCCGGTACAAGCCTCCCTGAACGTCACAAGTGGTCCGGTACAAGCCTCCCTGAACGCCACAAGTGGTCCGGTACAAGCCTCCCTGAACGTCACAAGTGGTCCGGTACAAGCCTCCCTGAACGCCACAAGTGGTCCGGTACAAGCCTCCCTGAACGCCACAAGTGGTCCGGTACAAGCCTCCCTGAACGCCACAAGTGGTCCGGTACAAGCCTCCCTGAACGCCACAAGTGGTCCGGTTCAAGACTCCCTGAACGTCACAAGTGGTCCGGTACAAGACTCCCTGAACGTCACAAGTGGTCCGGTACAAGACTCCCTGAACGTCACAAGTGGTCCGGTACAAGATTCTGAACGTCACAAGTGGTCCGGTACAAGACTCCCTGAACGTCACAAGTGGTCCGGTACAAGACTCTGAACGTCACAAGTGGTCCGGTACAAGACTCCCTGAACGTCACAAGTGGTCCGGTACAAGACTCCCTGAACGTCACAAGTGGTCCGGTACAAGCCTCCCTGAACGTCACAAGTGGTCCGGTACAAGACTCCCTGAACGTCACAAGTGGTCCGGTACAAGACTCCCTGAGCGTCACAAGTGGTCCGGTACAAGACTCCTTGAACGTCACAAGTGGTCCGGTACAAGACTCTGAACGTCACAAGTGGTCCGGTACAAGACTCCCTGAACGTCACAAGTGGTCCGGTACAAGACTCCCTGAACGTCACAAGTGGTCCGGTACAAGACTCCCTGAACGTCACAAGTGGTCCGGTACAAGACTCCCTGAGCGTCACAAGTGGTCCGGTACAAGACTCCCTGAACGTCACAAGTGGTCCGGTACAAGACTCCCTGAACGTCACAAGTGGTCCGGTACAAGACTCCCTGAACGTCACAAGTGGTCCGGTACAAGACTCCCTGAACGTCACAAGTGGTCCGGTACAAGACGCCCTGAACGCCACAAGTGGTCCTGTACAAGACGCCCTGAACGTCACAAGTGGTCCGGTACAAGACGCCCAGAACGCCACAAGTGGTCCGGTACAAGACGTCCTGAACGCCACAAGTCGTCCGGTACAAGACGCCCTGAACGCCACAAGTGGTCCTGTACAAGACGCCCTGAACGCCACAAGTGGTCCGGTACAAGACGCCCTGAACGCCACAAGTGGTCCTGTACAAGACGCCCTGAACGCCACAAGTGGTCCTGTACAAGACGCCCTGAACGCCATAAGTGGTCCTGTACAAGACGCCCTGAACGCCACAAGTGGTCCGGTACAAGACGCCTGAACGCCACAAGTGGTCCTGTACAAGACGCCCTGCACGTCACAAGTGGTCCGGTACAAGACTCCCTGAACGCCACAAGTGGTCCAGTACAAGACTCCCTGAACGCCACAAGTGGTCCGGTGCAAGACTGAACGCCACAAGTGGTCTGGTACAAGACTGAACGCCACAAGTGGTCCGGTGCAAGACTGAACGCCACAAGTGGTCCGGTGCAAGACTGAACGCCACAAGTGGTCCGGTACAAGACTGAACGCCACAAGTGGTCCGGTACAAGACTCCTGAACGCCACAAGTGGTCCGGTGCAAGACTGAACGCCACAAGTGGTCCGGTGCAAGACTGAACGCCACAAGTGGTCCGGTGCAAGACTGAACGCCACAAGTGGTCCGGTGCAAGACTGAACGCCACAAGTGTCCGGTACGAGACTGAACGCCACAAGTGGTCTGGTACAAGACTGAACGCCACAAGTGGTCTGGTACAAGACTGAACGCCACAAGTGGTCTGGTACAAGACTGAACGCCACAAGTGGTCCGGTACAAGACTGAACGCCACAAGTGGTCTGGTACAAGACTGAACGCCACAAGTGGTCTGGTACAAGACTGAACGCCACAAGTGATCTGGTGCAAGACTGAACGCACAAGTGGTCCGTACAAGACTGAACGCCACAAGTGGTCTGGTACAAGACTGAACGCCACAAGTGGTCCGGTACAAGACTGAACGCCACAAGTGGTCCGGTACAA
>WNGS01166651.1:0-17208 GCA_020271785.1 Procambarus virginalis
TACACTGTTGGGATTGAGTACTACAGATGTTGGAGGTAGCATGTTTGGAGCAGATGCTCTTTTGTTTATGATCTTGTTAACAATATTTCATGTACCTGATTATTGTTTTGTGTTGTTACTGGCGGAGAATAAAACCATGAGGACGAAGATTGTTTCTCTGACCACAACCATAACAGTGGCGACGAGGATTAAACATCTCCGGCAGAGAGCTTGGGTACGAGACGTGGTGTGAGGATCAAGAGAGAGCAGGGTACGTCGTGTGGACGAGTGGACGCTTCGCGCACAACAGTACAGTGTGCTACCACCGTGACAATGACTACGCCGCTCATGTCAATGGAGCCGTTAAACACTGCCAAGATCTCGTTGGACCTGTGGCTCAGCCTGCTGGAAGCACACTTTCAGTGCCGGGAGATTAAGGAGGACGCCAACAAGAAAGCGGTACTCTTAGTTTCACTGGGCTCGGAAGCATATAGTGTTCTCGGAATTTTGTGTGCACCGGAGCTACCGCACACGAAGACCTATGTAGACCTGATTGCTCTGCTTAAACGTCAGTATGTGGTGAAACCATCATATCACAGGAGTTTGATGGATTTCCAGAAGAGGACGAAAAAGCAGCACGAATCGTACAGGATTTATTTGCGGAGTTGAAGGCTTTGGCTAACCTCTGCAACTTCGGAGCACAGTTGGACGGTAGGGTTAGGGACCAGTTGTTCATGGCAGTGGAAAAGGAGAATTATTTCCCTAACCTGGTGGCAGAAAATTTGGATCTACAATCGATGACTTCATGGACAGTGCTCGAGAAGATATTGAACCTGGAAAGGGCTTTTGGAAGTAAGACTTCTACTCAGGAAATTATGGTCGTACAGGGCCAGACCAGATGCAAACACTGTGGATACAGGCACATAAGTAGCAAGTGCAAGTTTCGTGCATATATATGCAACTTTTGTAACAAGGAGGGACACTTGCAGAGAGTGTGTAGGGAATTTCTGAACAGGAACAACAAGGCCTGGGAGAGGAGACGACCAGGTAATGCAGGAAGAAGAGGTAGTGGTACTGTAGTCAAGGCGGTAGAGGAAGGTAAACCGTCTGAAGAAGCTGCAGGTGAGGAAAACCGACTATATTCGGTGAAAGAAAAGGTATGTTCAGTGAAGTCACAAGTGGTGAATTTTGTAATTAATGGGAAGTTAGTTCCCTTGGAACTGGACACTGGTGCGGCAGTGTCAACATTGTCTAGAGATTGGGCAGATACCTTGCAATTGAATGTAAAACCAGGAAAAAAATCTTTAAGTGCTTATGATAATGTACCGATTAAGGTCTATGGCAAGGTGTCGGCAAAAGTAGGTTATAATGGAAAAGAAATTGTCCAGGATTTTTATGTAGTGGATTCACATAATCCTAGCCTATGTGGTAAGGATCTCATGGAAAAAGTGGGAATTTTCTTGGCGGGCCTAGATGAATTGTCGATAGTTAAAACAATTAAAAGTGCCGAACAAATGTTAGATAAATATTCAGTGGAGGCAGATAAGCCAATTAATAGCATGGTTGCAAAAATTCACCTGAAAAGTGGGGCTTCACCTAAATTTTTTAAGGCAAGAACAGTGCCGTTTCATTACAAGCAATTGGTAGAATCAGCCCTGGAAAAGCATGTGGCAGAAGGCATCTTAGAGTCAATTACACATAGTGAGTGGGCAGCCCCAATTGTACCAGTGTTGAAGGCAGATAGGAAATCTTTGAGAATCTGTGCAGACTTCAAGGAACTGAACAACCGCATACACTGTGAGAAGTATCCTTTACCTAAGATAGATGAGTTATTGTCAGTGGTCTGCAAAGGAGCAATTTTTTCTAAGATTGACCTGAAGGATGCTTACTTGCAAATTCCTGTAGAGGAGGAGAGCCAGAAATTGTTAGTGATTAATACCCACAAGGGGTTATTTAAGTATAAAAGACTTCCTTTTGGACTCTCCTCGTCTCCAGCAATTTTTCAGAGATTCATGTCCCAGTTGTTAGTTAACATTGAAGGTGTGGCTAGTTTTTTAGATGACATTATTGTATGTGGAGAGAATGAGGAAGTGCATGATGCTAGATTAGAACAAGTTTTGAATCTTTTGCAAAAGCACAATGTGAAGATTAATAAGGGAAAAACAACGTTGAAGACCAAGGCCATTGAATACCTGGGGTACCATATTTCAGGTAAGGGCTTTACTCCTTCTCACAAAAATGTAGCTGCTATAATAGATGCCCCAGCCCCAACATCAGTTGGGGAAGTACAGTCTTTTGTTGGGATGGTTACATATTTTTGTAAGTTTGTGAAGAACTTTTCAACAAAATTAGCACCCTTGTATGAATTGTTGAAAAAAGGGCTAGATTTAAGTGGGCAGCAAGAGAGGAAAATGCATTCAGGAATATTAAGCAGGAATTGATCAATTCTCCAGTGCTCACTAATTTTACAGGTAGACTCCCATTAAAACTGGAGGTAGATGCTTCCCCAGTAGGAGTGGGTTGTGTATTATTACAGGAAGTAGATGGTCAGGATAAAGTAGTATATTTTGCTAGCAAGAAATTATCTCCTGCAGAACAGAATTATTCTCAGTTAGATAAAGAAGCTTTAGCTTTGGTATTTGCTGTAAAGAAACTGAGGTATTTTCTGCTGGGGAGGAAATTTCTTGCTAGAACAGATCATAAACCCCTGCTAGGATTGTTTGGCAGAGGTAAGCAAATTCCAGTTAATGCCAATGCTAGAATTCAAAGATGGGCATTACTACTCTCACAGTTTGAGTATGATTTAGAGTTTAAGCCAGGCAAGGATAATGTAGTAGCTGATGCATTAAGTAGATTGCCTGTGACAGAAGAATTAAATTCCAGTATTCCAGTGGAGTATGTTAACCTGGTGGAAGCTATGTCTTTTGAGGATATTTCATTCCAGACTATTAGGAAGGCAACTGGTAGAGATCCCAAATTAAGTCTGTTGTTGAAATATGTCAAATATGGTTGGAATGATAATTTGTTATTGTCAGAGTATGCTGCAGTGAAGGCTGACCTTAGTATTCACCAGGATGTACTTTTGTATAGGAATAGAGTGGTGGTGCCTGGGGAACTGAGATGTAAGATTTTGGAACAGCTGCATGTAGGCCATAATGGCATAAATGCTATGAAAGCAGAAGCTAGAAGTTGGGTTTGGTGGCCAAAAATAGACCAGGATATTGCTGAGGTAACAAAAAATTGTCATATTTGCTTTAAGAATTATCAGAAACCCCAGGCCCCAGTACTTTCTTGGCCATGCACTGGAAAACCCTGGTCTAGACTTCATGTAGATTATGCGGGACCTATGGATAATAAATATTACCTAGTGGTGGTGGATTCATACACCAAATTTCTGGATGTGCATGTGTGTAATTCCACCACATCATCTGTAACTTGTGAATTACTAAGGAAAACATTTTGTAATTTTGGATTGCCAGACATAATTGTCTCAGACAATGCTCCTTATTTTGTTTCTGTGGAAATGGAGGATTTTTTTAGAAAAAATGGTATTAAACATGTAACACCTGCCCCCTATAATCCTTCTTCAAATGGTCTAGCAGAGAGAGCAGTGAGATCCTTGAAAGAAGGGTTAAAGCGGTTTACGGAAGGTACTATTAATACAAGGCTTTGTAGATTTTTATATAATCAAAGAAAAACTGTTCATTCTACTACTGGTAAATCTCCTTCTGAATTACTGTTTAATAGACACTTTAAAGTGCACATGGAAGCAGTAAAGACAGATCCCAAAAAGAGAAATCGGTAACTAGCTTGGCCAGTCAGTTGGCTCAGGGAGAGGAATTGTTGTTTAATGAGGGGATGCAGTATATGCAAGGAATTTTGGAAGTGGAAAGCCCTGGGTGGAAGGGAAAATTAGGGAAGTCCTGGGCCGCAGGAACTTCACTGTGCAAGTGCAGAGTTTTGGGAACATTAATTGGAAAAGGCATGCCGATCAGCTCATGCCAAGGTTCACAGGGAATTTTGAAGACCCTTCAGGTGGGGGTGGGGCAACTAGTGATATCCATCCTAATAATGAAGGGATAGCAGCACCTGCAGGTGACCGTGAGGCAGAGCAAGGGGCAGCAGAGGGTTATGGGGATACAGTCAACCCTATGGACTCTACAAGGAGTAATTCAGACGAATGTTTCCCAGAAGTAACAGGTCAGGACTTCCAGTTGAGAAAATCAGGAAGAGTCATACGACCGCCTGATAGACTTAACCTGTAGGGATAGAGTTTATTTAAAAGGGGAGGAATGTTGGGATTGAGTACTACAGATGTTGGAGGTAGCATGTTTGGAGCAGATGCTCTTTTGTTTATGATCTTGTTAACGATATTTCATGTACCTGATTATTGTTTTGTTGTGTTACTGGCGGAGAATAAAACCATGAGGACGAAGATTGTTTCTCTGACCACAACCATAACAGCACTACAGACCATTACCCCACATTTCTCTTAACTAACATTATCAAACCACCTCTTGAGTCAAGGAGTTAAGCTTTAGGCTGCACAATGAAACTGCTATAGACAATTTTATGACTGCTGCTGATAATGTCAACTGGGAATCCGAGTTAGGTAACATAGGGGACATCAACCTAGCAGTGCAATCTTTTTTTCAAAAAACTCTTAACCTTTATAACACCCACTGTCCTAGGCTTACAAAACAAGTCACAACCAAAGGCTTAACAATCCTTGGCTTACAAAGGGAATACTTAAATCCATTAATAAAAACATGACCTTGAGAAGAAGTATAGGTTAGGAACCGTCTCCAAAGAATTTTCAAAGAATTACTCGTTATTGCTATCTAAAATAATTAGACAAGCCAAACCTAAATACTACGAAGATAAATTTACCCAAATAAAGAGCAACATTAAAAAACTTGGAGCACAATCTCACAAATATTGGGATCAAAGAAGATTTTAAATAACAAACCAACACTCCTGTCCAATAACGTTGGTCAGCTTTCAGCCTCTGATTCTGCTATTGAGTTCAATAGGTTCTTCTCTTCCATTGGGTCATCCCTTGCAAATGATATTCCATCTTCCAGTACTGATGTTAAGGACTATCTTACAGGTAACTATCCACAGTCTCTGTACCTAAAGCCTACTAATTCCACTGACGTCAATAAGATAATCCTTTCCCTTAAAACCAAGTCTAGTGCCCTTGATGAGATACCAACTTTAATTTACCAAAAAAAACTCCAGATCTTTAGCCCCTGCTATTGCATTGCTCTTCAACAGGTCACTTGAACTCCAAACCTTTCCAGATATTCTAAAGAAAGCGAGAGTAACCCCTGTCCACAAATGTGGTGATCTCACAGATGTTAACAACTACAGACCTATATCAATCCTGCCTAACTTGTCAAAAATATTTGAAAAACTAATCTACAAGCAGTTTTACTCTTATCTAGCCAAACACAATATACTTAGCTCTTGTCAATATGGCTTCAGACCCAAAAACTAACAGTACACTTCTTGCAAGTGAAAAAAGTGCACTAACGATGCACTTATTAGTATGATTAACTTGATTCATGCAGCTCTTGATAAAAATGAGTTCCCTGTTGGGTTATTTGTGGACCTGCGTAAGGCTTTTGACACTGTCAACCACCAAAACCTTCTTTTTAAATTACATCATTATGGAGTCAGAGGACACTCACTGCAATACCTCAAATCTTACCTTACTGACAGGCTCCAGTATGTTTCTGTGAATAGTTCAATTTCTCCCACCCTACCCATCAACATTGGTGTTCCTCAGGGCAGCATACTTGGCCCTCTCCTCTTTCTCATCTACATTAATGACTTTCCAAATGCCTCCCAACACCTCAAACCAATTCTATTTGCTGACGACACAACCTTCATTTACTCCAGTCCTGACCCCCTTGCTCTAAATGCCACAGTAAATACTGAGCTAAATAAAGTCCATCTTTGGCTAACTGCCAACAAACTCACCCTTAACATTGACAAAACTTTCTATATTCTGTTTGGCAATAAATGGCCACTGCTTAATTTAAATTAAGCGGGGGAATTCTGGGAGGGGGGCGATAACAGTTACGCAGCGCTCAGTGAGAGCTGCGTGCGCCGTGGGGGGGTGGGCGCACATTTAAGCAAACGCACGAGGAGTTTCCCTCTCACTTCTACACAGCTACAGTACGCTCCACACGAAACAGAGTGGCCCAGAGCGTCGGGCCGGCAACAGGACTTAAGGTATGGCCTCGCCTGCGGTTCGCACGAGGAGCGTGGTGCCCTCCAAGGCTTGGACTGCCTGTTAGCCGTGCGCCCAGCGGCATGCCCCCCCGAGCTAGCTCCCGTGCCTTGCTGCTTTCCTGGGCCCCTGTGCTCCCCTTGTGGTCCTTGGCCCCCCCCCGGGCCACCCCCCCCCCTGGGCCACCCCCCCCTCCCCCGCCCAAGCCGTGATCCAGCTCCTACAGGCCCTGTCAGGGAGCCTAGTGCTGACGCCCCAGCTGGCTGTGCCCTGCCAGGGCTGGAGGGCAGGGGGGGGGGGGCGGGCCCCTCGTGGCCCCTTCAGCTACACGCAGGATCCTGGTCTGGAGGCCTCCTCCCTGCTCGGGAACCAGCTGGTGGCCCAGCAGACGCTGGGGGGTGGCCCGGCCCAGCCGTCGGTGTCCACGTCTGGATGTCCCAGCGCCGTCGTCCCTACAGGCGGCGGGCCAGCTGCTGCTGTTCCAGCTTTGGGGGCAAGCTGACGATCCAGCAGCATACGCCTAAGACGGCCGCATACAGCAGGGGACGCTGGGAGGCTTTCCTGCTGGGCTCTGTGGCATAGGAGTGGAAGCTTGGCGCTCCTCCCTCCGCCTACACCGGCGGGCCAGCTGCTGCTGTTCCAACTTTGGGGGCAAGCTGATGATCCAGCAGCAGACGCCTAGGACGGCCGCATACAGCAGGGGACGCTGGGAGGCTCTCCTGCTGGGCTCTGCGGCGTAGGAGTGGAAGCTTGGCGCTCCTCCCTCCGCCTACACACTTGGTGCTCCTCCCTCCATCTCCATCCCGTCCCTAGGGATGCAGTTGGCCTCCGCTCTGCGCGGGAGGAGAGGACGTTCATTTGTGCTTTCCCTACGTCCGCTCCTGAAGGAAGTATCGTGTATTTCGTTGCCTGGGGTCCGCTCTCGCTCCCTCTTCTGGTGTTGGTGCCTTTACCTTTCCTCTTATTTTATTTTTTCTTTCCCCTGCTGCGTTTTCTTGCCCCTTTTTATTTATTCCTTTGTTTCGTTCAGTCTTACTTTAGGCAGTCTTGGTCCTTTTCTTTACTACTATTTCTTTATTTAGCTGCTCCACTTCTCTTCGATTCTTTATTTCCGTTTGTTCGTTAATTTATGTTAATTTCTTATGTCGTTATTCTGTTACTGTTGCTCATTTAGTCGTTTCTTTATTTAGCCTTCAGTTTATTCCTTATTTTCTTTTCATCCTTATTCTGGGATCTGCTACTTTATTCATTTATTTTCTCCGTTATTCTTGTTATTTACTTTCTCAGTTTTTCTTTTGTCCCTCCTGGTTCTCCTGCTCTTCTTCATTTCGTTTATGTACTATCTTTCCGTTCTATTTGTTATTCTCCCGTCTTAATTCCCTGCTTTAGACGTTATCTTTATTTATCTATTTCTTTTTTTTCAGTTCTTTTGTCTTCTGTTTGTCCTGTTCACATTTGTCCGCTTATTAATCGTTAGGCAGTCTTGGTTCTTTTCTTTTCTACTATTTCCTTATTTAGCTGCTCCACTTCTCTTCGTTTCTTCATTTCCATTTGTTCGTTATTTTACGTTTTCTTATGCCGTTTTTCTGGTTGTTCTGCTGCTCATTTAGTCGTTTCTTTATTTTATCCTTCAGTTTCCTTAATTTCTTTTCGTCCTTCTTCTGGGATCTGCTACTTTATTCATTTATCTTCCCCATTATTCTTGTATTTACTGCTAAGTTTTTCTTTTGTCCTCCCTGGTTCTCCCGCTCTTCATTTCGTTTTGTTATATTTCCGTTTTCTCGTTATTTTCTCGTCTTATTCCCCTGCTTTAGGCGTTCTTTATTTTATCTATTCCTTTCTCAGTTCTTTTGTCTTTTCCTGTTTGTCCTGTGCACTTTTATGCGCTTTTTTATTGCCCTTTTTTTGCCCTTATTTCTTGTACTGCTACTCCTTTCGTTTATTTACTTCCCTCCCCACTTTATTCTTCATTATTATTATTTATTTTATGTTTATTTTACTTTGTCTTTTCTGGTTCCTGCCTCCTTTTATTTGTTCCCCGTTTCCTATACTTATTTAATTTTAGTTTACTTATGTCCTTATTCAGTTACTGTTCCTCATTTTTTCGTTTGTCTATTTTCCGTTTATTCGTCATTTGTTTATTTTATTTCAGTTCTCTCATTGTCATGGTTTGGCCTGCTCTCTTTTTTCGCTTATTGCTACGTTTCGTATTTCTTTATTTGTTTTGTTTTATTTATTGTGACTTTTCTCTGTTGTACTGCTCCTTTTATTCATTTATTTATTTCTCCCCGCTTTATGCATTTTATCTTACTTATGCCCTCTTTCGGTTCCTGCCCCCATCATTTCGTTCCTCCTGTTTCGTCATTGTTTATTTCAGTTTACTTATGCCCTTATTCTGTTTGTTATACATTCTTCCGTTTGTTTTATATGTTTATTCGTTTTCTTTATTTCATTTCAGTCTCCCTGCTTATGACTTATTAATTTTAATTTTATTTACTGATATTATTTTATCTCAATTTCTTTTTTTACTTGCCTACTTATTACGTGTTACGGCCTTCCCCCTTTTTTTGCTGTCTCTGCCTTTCATTTTCTTTTCTTATTGGGTTTTTATGTCCTGGCTTTAATTTTAGTTTATTTACTTTTTTTATAATTTTAGTTCTTTATTTAATTAATGTTTAATTTGTTTTAAAGTTTATTAATTAATTAACGTCTATAAATTTATTTTAGTTTCCAGAGTTTATTTACTATTTATTTATTTACGCATTATTTATTTTATTTTACTTATTTCTCGTTCCGTGTTAATGCCTACACTTTTCGCTTTCTCCGCCTATTCATTATTTTGTCAAGCTTACTTATGTCTTTATTCCGTTTTCTGTTACTCTTCGTTATTTACTTACTTTATTTATTTTCCTTATGCCTTTATTTCTGCTCGTCCGCTTCCATTTATGCGTTTATTTATTCCTTCCGTTTTGTACGTTTATTATTCTACTTACTCCTTTTGCCCTTATCCTTATTTTATTATTAGTTTTCTTATGTACAGGTTTTTAATTTTAGTTATACTATGTTTAATTTTCGCTCTTTAATTAGTTTTGTTTAATTTTGTTTTGTCTATTTAAAGTTTATACTAGTTAAGGTTTAGTTAAATTTATTTAGTTTCCCGAGTTTATTTTCTTTATTTTATGTATCACATTGTTATTTTGCTTATTTCCGGTTCTGTGTTAATGCCTCATTTTTCGGTTTCCCCATCTATTCATTAATTTTGTTAAGTTTACTTTTGTCCTTATTCCGTTTTGCTGTTACCTCGCTATTTATTTACATTATTTTCTTTTGCCTTTCTTTCGGCTCGTCCGCTCCCCACTTATGCGTTTATTTATTTATCATTCCGTTTTATACGATCTTATTCTCTTACTTCTTATGCCCTATCCATTTTATTATTAGTTTTTTGTCCTGGCTTTTAATTTAGTTTAGTTACTATATTTATTTTAGTTCTTTATTAATTATTGTCCATTTTTATGTTTATTTTGAAGTTTATTAACTAATTAAGGTTTATTTATAAATTTATTTAGTTTCCCGAGTTTATTTACTGTATTTTATTTACACATTATTTTATTTTACTTATTTCTGGTTCTGTGTTATTGCTTACAATTTTCGCTTTCTCCATCTATTCTTACTTTTGTTAAGTTTACTTTGTCCTTATTCCATTTTACTGTTACACTTCGTTATTCATTTACTTTATTTAATTTACTTTTGCCTTTATTTCTGCTCGTCCGCTACCCTCTTCTGCGTTTATTTATTTATCATTCCGTTTTATACGTTATTTATTCTACTTCTTATGACCTTATCCTTTTATTATTAGTTTTCTTATGTCCGGGCTTTTAATTTTAGTTTATTTACTACATTTATTTTAGTTCTTTACTTAATTAATGTCTAATTTTGTTTTGTTTATTTTGAAGTTTATTAACTAATCAAGGTTTATTTATAATTTTATTTTAGTTTCCCGAGTTTATTTACTTTATTTTATTTACACTTTATTTTTTTACTTCTGGTTCTGTGCTTTTGCCTACATTTTCCGCTTTTCCCGTCTACTCTTAATTTTGTTAAGTTTCTTATGTCCTTACCCAGTTTTACTGTTACTCTTCGTTACTTATTTACTTTATTTAATTTACTTTGCCTTTACTTCTGCTCGCTACACACTTATGCGTTTATTTATCATTCCGTTCTACATTATTTATTCTACTCACTTCTTATGCCCTTATCCATTTTTAATTTTTTAATTTTAGTTTCTTATGTCCTGGCTTTTATTTTTAGTTTTACTTCTTTATATTTTAGTTCTTTATTAATTATTGTCTAATTTTGTTTTGCCTATTTTAAAAGTTTATTAACTAAGGTTTATTTATAAATTTATTTTAGTTTCCCGAGTTTATTTATTTTATTTTATTTACCTTTATTTATTTTACTTATCTCTGGTTCTGTGTTATTGCCTACTTTTTGCTCTCTGTCTATTCATAATTTTGTTAAGTTTACTTATGTCCTTATTCCGTTTTACTGTTACACTTCGTTATTTTTATTTTTTATTTTTTTTTCCCTGCCATGCTTTGCTTACACGGCTATATTGTTACCTTGTTTGCATGCCTAGCCTTGTTTCCTTTCCTGTCCTGCTCTGGCCGCCCACTTAA
Organism: Procambarus virginalis; assembly: GCA_020271785.1. NCBI lineage: Eukaryota > Metazoa > Arthropoda > Malacostraca > Decapoda > Cambaridae > Procambarus > Procambarus virginalis. Next base: position 10,894 of record WNGS01166651.1, read on the forward strand.
TTTTCCCCTATCCGCAGTACGGAGATGCCAGCCCACCCACCCCACGGTGAAGAAGAAGACAAGGGCGGCGTCAACAAGAGGGCAGCGACGAAGGGGTGCTAGGACGCAACCGCCCAGGGCAAGGGTGAAACCCGCCCACTTCGCCTCCTCCTCGGAGGCCTCTTCGGGAGGCTCTGACTCGGACGGCGACCACATTCACGATGCACGCCCAAACAGAAGGCCACGGGGGACACGGCCGACCACCCCTCACAACTTTCGCCCGCCGACTGGGCAACGCTGCGGACACTCATTGCTCAGGCTCGGAGCCCCCCCCCTCCGAATCGAGACGACAGAAGGTTTCGAACTCCGGCGGAGCGGACAACACCGACGCCCTCACGAACCGGCCTACACGCACAGCCTCCCCCCCTGCGCGCCGCCCACGGTCAAGGGCGAGGAGTCACACGACAAGGCGGCGACACAGCTCTTCCGGCACGTCCCCCAACGGTGAGTACCGCCGAGAGAGCTCGTTCCCCAATACCCCTAGTCCTTGGGTGGGGCAGCTCTGGGGGACGCGTGGCAACTCCGTCACCATGCTAGGCGAGCACGTCCCACTGGCCCTAAGAGAGAAAGTCTGGGCAAACAAGTACTCGACTTGCGCGAGCTGCTGGCTTACGAATGCGATGCCATGCCCTCGGAGTCACGCCATGCCACTCCCTCTGAGGCCCAGTTATCCACTAAGAACTTGCCGCCTCTGACGCCGGAGCAGTGGGGGCACGGCTTCGACATCTTCGCTTCAATCTACCTGGAGCGACGTCCCGCCGAGGGTCGGGCGTTTTTCACTTATGTCTGCTACGTGAAGTCCATGAAGCGCAACCTCTGCGGCGACTGGATGTGGTACGACGAGGCATTCAGGTGGGACAAGGAGAGGTCGGGCTGCCCTTGGACCGCACTAAGACTCGACCTGGAGATTCGGTCGGTACAACGTGCAGCGCAGGAGCAGATTCAGGTGGCGCCTCGCGCCGCCGCCTCCCCAGCCGAACGTTCACTCTACTGCACGGGCCTGCGGACTACCACCGGGATACTGCTACGCTTTCCACGCAACCGGGGCAGGCTGCTCCGTCCCCTCCTGTACCTTCAAGCACTACTGCCCGCGCTGCTACAAGCGACATCCTGCCTACTGCCCGTGCCCCCAGGCCAAGCCTCGAGTCGCCGCCGCCAAGGAGAATTGTTCCCGTCGCCCCACTCAGGACAAGAGCAGGAAGAAAGTCACAAGTCACAATGCCAGTGGACGCATACGCACTTGATGCTTTCCTAGTGCCTATGATCGACAAGGAACTGAGCCTGGGGCGCATAGCGGGCCCCCTCGAGGTCCCCCTATTTGAGAACTTCAAATGTTCTTCTATAGCCCTGAGAGAGAAGTCTACGCCGGGCAAATACAGGCTCCTCCACAGCTACCCCTTTACCTCCGAGAGCGTCAACGCCAACATCCCGCGGGAGACGACAACTGTGACCTACCAATCCATCAACGACGCGGTGGCCTTGGTGGTCAGACGCTCGCCGGGGGCGCACTTGGCGAAATGTGATATAGCAGAGGCTTTCCGGATTGTCCCGGTCAACCCTAGCGACTACCACCTACTCGCCTTCGCCTACGGAGGGCGGGACCACTACGAAAAAAAAAATGCTCAGCATGGGGGCGGCACCTTCCTGCAGGATCTTCGAGACGTTCTCCGACGCCCTGCAATGGATCCTCGTGGAGAAGTTCGGCGTGCGGGATGTCGTGAAGGTGCTGGACGATTTCCTCTGCATGAGTTCTACCTACAACGAGTGCTTGCGGAGCTTGCGGGTGTTTGTCATTGCCCTCTGTGAGCGCCTAGGCGTTCCCCTGGCCCCCCACAAGACTGCGGGCCCCCGCCCCTGCCTCACCTTCCTTGGACTTGAAATCGACGCCCGACGTATACAGACAAGGCTGCCGGACGCCAAGAGGACGAAGTACATGACCGCAGTGGAAGGCCGAGAGCCTTCCCCTATGGGACCTGCAGGGGATTATCGGCAAACTGCAATTCGCCAAGTCAGTCATACCGGGGGACCTCTTCTCCCTCGCCTTCTAAGCCTGCCTCTGGCTAGGGGACGTGACCTATACGGGGAAGGGGCAACACACACTACACTTGGACCAGTTAACTTTATCGCGGACGGGGATCGACATCACGTTTGCCTCCTACAAGCACAGTGCAGGGCGTACCCCCACTTTAACCCTGAGTGCAGACCCTACAGCAAGTACTGCCCGGTCCGTGCCATGGCGAACTACTTAAGACGACGGGGCTTGGAACCAGGACCTATCTTCCTGGGCGAATCGGGCTCCCCGGTCACCAGACCATTTCACATGGGTGCTCAGTGCCGCCGTTCGAGCATTAGGCCTGCCTCCAAACGATTATGCTCCGCACTCCTCCAGAATCGGCAGGGCCACGCAGATGTCCAAGGATGGCCTGGCGCAGGCAGCAATCAGAGCAGTCGGCAGGTGGAAAAGTGATGCATTCCACACCTCCGTCAGGCAAGACGTCATTCCATTACCTAGATAAGTTTCTTCTGTGGCCAGCGGGCACCTCGCCCTTCGGGGTATGGGGGACAGGCTTCGCTGGCCTGCGGAGTGGGGGTGCTGCGCCGGATTCCCAAGTCTAGGGCTGACCGCAGCTACTTACCATATGTCAAGTGCTCACTTGTAGTGCAAGTTTGGGGTTGCAGACTTTACATGTACTAGGCACTAGTATATCATTACCTCTGGAAATTATTAACTATTCTATGCCCTCTGTGTATACAGAATATATTTTATACATACTGTACTGGCTGTGCCACTCAATTATCTCTGGCATTGTTTTAATTATAGCATTAAGCTGATTGCGAGTACTGCAACATTGCTTCGGCTAGCTGGCACTAGGCACGGTTAATGTCCTATGACTTATTCCCTTAGTTGCATCTTTGCAGTACTAGCATTCCACTCAGCCATGTTACACGACTTCTTTTATATTGTGGTACGTGTTATATTGTGTGTGGTACATTATATTGTTGCTCTGTAAACATTAGTTAATAAATTAAGGTCCCCCCACTCCTGGTTTGTTTTCTCCCCGATCAGAAATCCTCTAATCAAATAAATCTCAAAATAAACAATACCTAAATTTGTAACAAATTAGATGGCAAGTTCTTTGGCGTTCTCATTGACCACAAGCTGAATTTCCAGGGACACATTCTAAATATATCAAAAAAAGTTTCAAAAACTGTTGGCATTCTTTCTAAGATCAGATATTATGTACCCCGACCTGCCCTGGTGACTCTCTATTACTCCCTCACCTATCCATATCTCAACTATGGTATTTGTGCTTGGGGTTCTACTACCCAAAATCATTTACGTCCTCTAATTACTCAACACAAAGCTGCTATTAGGACAATATCCAACTCTGGCTCCAGACATCACTCGGTACCCCTACTCAAATCTCTGAATATGTTAGATATTAAGTCACTGCACATTCTCTCATGTGTATCATACATATATAAAACACTGAACTGTAATGCCAATCCTGAACTCAAAAGCTTCATTGAAGGTTGTAACAGAACCCATGAGCACCACACCAGAAATAAATACAGTTTTGATATTCCAAGAGAACGACTTAATCAAACTAGAAATGCTCTACAAATCAAGGGACCCAGAATGTGGAATGACCTTCCCAACCATGTTAAAGACTGTACCTCTTTCAACCAGTTTAAGATTAAAACTAAACACTACCTAATAAATTCCCTGTAACCTACCTTACCCCTCTATTGTCAACCCATGTCTGTTATTTTTTTTTTAATCAACGCTGTTTGTCAACCTTTTGTATTTGTGCTGCTTTTTAGTCATGTTCCCCCTATTTTTTTATCTTTATTTGCATTTATTCTCAACACACTTTATTCTTTATGCTCAATTAGTATTAAGTTCTAGATATTAATGTTTTTCCTGCCCGAAACGCATTGCGTAATAGTGGCTTTAGGCATTGTATGTACTAGCTCTATCTATTAATCGATCCATTAATGTAACATCACTTGTATGTATGTACCTTACCTGAATAAACATATTTATTTATTTATTTATATTTTAAAACAATACTTGCTTGGCAGTGGAAATGATGTTAGATTATAATATGATTTACTGGAACAGCGATTAAGCTGGGTAAAGAAATTCCAGTAAACTGTTGTATACTAAAGGTAAACCTATTACTAAATAATTATTCCTAATAAAGGAAAGTAAATGGTTGTACTTGTGGTAATCTACAGGTATGTGGAAATTTTATCTTTCGTGCGTGGCTGACGCAACACTACACAATTCTAGGAGAAATTACATGATGTTCCACAACCTAATACAGTAAATTCTACAATACTAAGCTACATATTAGTAGTGTTAGTTAATTATTATGCTTAATACAGGAAATACATCCTGTTGTATTAAGGATTAGTAAATGAATGTTAGATGTGTATGAAGCCTAATACAGGAAATACATCCTGTTGTATTATGGATGAGAATAACTGTTGGAAATTTCCAACACACCTAGCCCCATGTACACCTGCCCCAATATACACCTGCCCACATGTACACCTGCCCCCATGTACACCTGGCCCCATGTACACCTGCCCCCATGAAGGATGTAACCTTCAATCAACGAACATAGGTGTGATGTCGAATTAGCTGACGGGGCGTTTGACCTGTAAACAGAGAGGCGTCATGAAAATATAATTAATAATAATAATAATAATAATAATAATAATAATAATAATAATAATACTAACAATAATAATAACAATAATATCAGATATTATATAGAAGAAGAAGAATGGGAATAATCGCACAAAACACTACTCTATTGTGTGGGGGGGTCAAAATAATGCTAAAAAAAAAATCGTCGCTTGATGCGGTAGCAGAGAGGCAGATAATCCAATAATAATGCAATTGACTAGTCACTCTAAGTCTCTAATTGACACTCGCCTCTGCGACCTGGAGTGTGTTCCAGAGCCCACACCAAATGTGATTGGGGCGATTCGCCTACTCCGAGAGTTAGGTGATTGATCGAAAAGGCGGTGGTGAATCAACTTTGATCTTGCTTGATTAGCCCCCGGGTCGATAGAAGGGGATGTACGTATATGGTAGAGGTTGTGTGCGTGTGTCTGTCGGGCGCTTGAGTGTGTGTGCTCGTGTCTATAAGGGTTATAACAACACCTTATCCTTAGAATACTTCCTTCAAGCCTCGAATAAAGCTTGAGAGAGTATTCAGAAGCCAAGCAAAGCTTCAGAGAGTACTCAGAAGCCAAGGAAAGCTTCAGAGAGTACTCAGAAGCCAAGGAAAGCTTCAGAGAGTACTCAGAAACCAAGGAAAGCTTCAGAGAGAACTCAGAAGCCAAGGAAAGCTTCAGAGAGTACTCAGAAGCCAAGGAAAGCTTCAGAGAGAACTCAGAAGCCAAGGAAAGCTTCAGAGAGTACTCAGAAGCCAAGCAAAGCTTCAGAGAGTACTCAGAAGCCAAGCAAAGCTCCAGAGAGTACTGTAACGCCGGGAGTACTCCCATGACTCACCATGGGAACGTCCTGATAAGATCAGCCTGTACCTCAGATTCAGTTAGAGTTAATTGAAATATTAATGATACATCTTGATTGTTTTTGTACATCATGGGAAGCTGACGCCCTGATGTGCTGACCAAGTTGGCTGAATCATCTGGGAACAGGTTCACACCAGACGTTCCCACAACAGTGTAAAACGCCCCCCCTTCTGATTCAGTTGTATATATACCCCTGTATGATAGTTAGAAGAGAGAGACAGTGCTGGAGTGTCGGAGAGTGTGTGAAGCTGCAGGTCGGAAGGCTGCAGGTCATCAGGCAAGCTTCATGCAGGAGACAGAGTGAATCCACCAGACTGAGAGGCAGAGAGGGATCTTAGTTAAGGTAATGTGTATGATCTTTGATACGTTTCCATGTCTGGATCCCGTAACAATTGCCAGTGTTAAAGTAGGATTTTATAAGTGGTGAATTACATAATTTGTTCTCAACCTCATGTTAAACTTCCCATCTGTATCAATTGTTGAATCCCCGTAGCTTCTAATATAATTGGCTAACAACCGTCCCATAAATATTGACAGTTAAAGAAAGAGTACTCTCTCTAAGTCAAGCAATGTTTCTTGCCTCGTTGCTTGATATAGTCTCAATGGTCAAGGCAGATGGTGGCAGCGTCTTTTATCCTGTGTAGCATCTCCTTGTTGGAAGGGTACCTTTTGGTTCAGGTGCTATATGGTGGTGTTACAAATGATTATTCATGTTTTATTTTA
>WNGS01166652.1:15066-31310 GCA_020271785.1 Procambarus virginalis
CGTACCGGCAACCAACTGTTGTCACTATTAGGTAGTCACGATGATGCACAGATTGTGGGTGACCTTGAACCGACGCATATTTAGAAGGTATTCTTGATCTATGTCTCGGTTTCAACGTCTCCCACACTGTGTGTGCCTCGTCAATAGTGCCAGATATGGCGTCTGATCATCTGGCCATATTCGCCACTGTAAGCATTGGCAGCTCTATCCTCCCCGGTGGAATGTTCAAGCGGAAGAGGCTGGCTGAGCCCATCGACCAAAGAGAAAATTTTGTTGCTCATGTGTCAGAATGTACAGTTTATCTGAGCCTTCATCTGTTGAAGATTTTAAAAGAGTTCATAGGTACTATCGAGCAGTTTATAGAATCACTTGATCCATCGTCCAGGCCACGTACCAAATTTCACTGGTCATAGCACTTATGCTTATTATATTCTAAATTGCATTCACTAAAACGCACTGCCAGAATAACTGGACTAGCTTATAGAAGAACCCGCACTGCTGAAATGCTTCAGCTCTTTCAAGAGGCTCTGGCTAAGGCCAGGGAACGTATGGTGGAGCTGAGGCAGACAGACTGGGAAACTTTTGTCAGTGTTCTCAATTCTCACATGCCACTAAGTCGGGCATGAAGGATATCAACAAGATCAAAGGGAAAATGCTGCAGAGATCTCGTACCCTAATCCTCTGCACAGAGCAAATGAGTTTGTTGATGCTTGGGCCACGACTTCCAACTTTGACAGTCTTCCTCTACCCACACAGAATGAATTAAATAATAAATATACGATAAGAAAGGCTCCTTGACTTCATGCTTCATCAAGAGGATGACTGTGACATGCTTTTTACTGAATACAACTAGACTCTGCTCTACATAAAGGCAAAGCTGCATCACCCGGGGAGGATGGAGTTACCCTTGCTTCATTGTATAATATGAGCTATGTAACTGGGGAGCTTCCAAAGTCATGGACCAACAGTCTTATTATTCCCATTCCTAAACCTCACCAGCCGAGTGCTTTTCGCCCAGTCTCCCTCACTAGTTGTCTCTGTAAGTGTCTTGAGAGGATGGTTCTCAACCGTCTCCATTACAGAATTGCTAACATGTTGTCTCCCCAAATATATGGCTTTACGCATGGAAAGTGTACAGCACTGTATTACCACATTCCTCACCCTGCATACTGATAGGTCATATACCACTTTCTTAGATCATAAGTCAGCCTTTGACATTGCTAACCCACACATCATTCTGAGCGAACGTGTTAAAATGAATATTGAAGGATGTCTTCTACGGTGGATAAGAGGCTATCTATCCATCAGGAAGTCATCTGTACTGTTCCAAGGGCATAGAAGTGTAACGAGAGATTTTGAACTTGACACTCTACAGTCTTTAGTCCTACTCTGTTCAATGTGTTAATCAACGCACTTTTAAACCTAGTAACTACAAGGCCCAGCGAACACATCATTTGTTATGCAGATGATATACTGATCCACACCAATGGGGTATACCAACACCCAAAATGTTCTGAACGTTCTATATTGTTCTGAACGTTCTGAACTGAAATGTTCTGAAATGAAAAATGAAATGTTCTGAACGTTCTATATCAGAACTAAATGTTCTATATTGTACACATGTCAGGAACTATGCTTAGTCATCTCAGTAGAGAAAACAAAGATCCTGAACCGACGCCCACCCAGACGGGGTGGGGCCGTTCGCAAAAAGGAATTGGATGATGGCTCTCTGCTCGGCAATGTAACCAGATACAAATACCTTGGTCTTGAGGTTCTACTGCACCGCAATGTTGTGTAAAGTCACTAAATACATATAAACTAAAAAATAAACATTAATAATCATTGTACACACCACCATATAGCACCGGAACCAAGGTACCCTTCCAACAAGGAGATGCTACACAGGATTAAAAGACGCTGCCACCATCTGCCTTGACCATTGAGACTATATCAAGCACGAGGCAAGAAACACGCTTGACTTAGAGAGAGTACTCTTTCTTTAACTGTTAATATTTATGGGACGGTTGTTAGCCAATTATATTAGAAGCTACGGGATTCAACAATTGATACAGATGGGAAGTTACATGAGTTTATTGAGAACAAATTATGTAATTCACCACTTATAAAATCCTACTTTAACACTGGCAATACTGGCAATTGTTACAGGATCCAGACATGGAAAATGTATCAAGATCATACACATTACCTTAACTAAGACCACTCTCTGCCCAGTTGGGTGGATTCACTCTGTCTCCTGAAGCTTGCCTGATGACCTGCAGCCTCCCGACCTGCAGCCTCACACACTCTCTAACACTCCACACTGTCTCTCCCCTCTAACTATCATACAGGGTATATATACAATTGAATCAGAAGGGGGGGGGGATTTTACACTGTTGTGGGAACGTCTGGTGTGGACCTGTTCCCAGCTGACTCAACCAACTTGGTCAGCACATCAAGGCGTCAGCTGCCCATGACGTACGAAAAAGCAATCAGATGTATCATTAATATGTTTGCTAAGACTGTCAGGATTTTTCATAAACAGGAAACAAGCTGACTAGGGTGGAACCAGATGATATTTCAAATAACTCTAGCTGAATCTGAGGTTACAGGCTGGTCTTACCAGGATGTTCCCATGGTGAGTCATGGGTGTACTCTCCCGGCGTATACAATACTCCCTCTCCCCGGAATTAAGAAAACAATCGGGTGTATCTAAGTTAAGCCTGATTTTGTCTTATCCCAACTCATTCATTATACCCTAAAAAAAATATTGCCAGTGACAAATTGATAAAAGTAAACTAACTAAATTAACATGATGCAAAATACATTATACAGTTACACTTCACATAAATGTACAATGAAAGAAACAACAACAACAACAAATTTGTAAAAAATACGAGTAATGAGGTCCTCCTCTCCATCCTGGGCAAGCCCAGCTGGGTCAGTCAACTCAGAAGGGTCAGGAATGGGAATTGCTGAAGGCAGTTCCAGTTCCTCCCTGGCAACATAACACTTTAATTTGTTGACATGAATATTTGTGTCACCCTGGTCATCAAAGACTCCCCTGATCAGAAAATTAACTGGGCCAAGCTTCTTAATTACTCTATATGGTCCACGCCATCTAGGTGCTAGCTTCCTACTTTGATTGGCAGGAGCCTTTTCATTTAACCTCATAACCAAGCTTCCCTCTGTAAGTGTCAACTGTTGAACCTTCTTATCATAATAATGCACATACCGGCTCCTCACTGTCTTGGAAATCCTCCATGCATTTCTCATTTTAAAGAGGATTTCTGAAGGATAATCCTCACCGTACACAACCTCATGTCTGTTAAGCAGACCTGATGGGAAATTACATGAGTGCCCCGTGTAAAGCAGCTGTGGTTGTGTGTTAATTGACTGATGAATGGCAGTGTTCAAGGCTAGTTGAACATAGGGAAGTTGTTCGTCCCAGGTGGCTGGATCTTTCTCTGCAAGAATTGCTAGCATATCCTTAATTGTACGATTGGTTCTTTCAGTCATACCGTTTATTGCGGATGGTAAGCCGTCGTGAGGGCTGTGGTAGTTTCTAAAATTTTACAAACTTCTTTAAAAGTGTTTCCAACGAACTCTTGACCTCTGTCAGATACTAATACTTTAGGTGGTCCAAACACAGTGACAAATTTACTTAAGAAAGCGTCTTCAACAGTCTGCGAGTCCTTACGAGGAAGCGCAACCAAGGTAGTGAACCGGGACAGATGGTCCACTAGCACCAACACGTAGCGATTACCAGCATGACTACTATGTAAATCAATCAAGTCGGCGCCCATTCGATCTAAAGGCTCAAAAATGTCAGGGAACTCTTGTAGCGGCGCCTGTACCTTAGGGGTACCTTTTCGCCGTTGGCAGTTGGAATAATATTTAACAAACTTAGTTATATAAGATAACATCCTAGGAAAATAGAATAAAGATTTGGTCTCATATAGGTCTTAAAGACCGCAGGGTGACCAGCGATCTTAGATGCATGCGCAAGTTTCACGGCTGATGATCTTAACGCGTCGGGGATGACTAACTGGTAAACAGCACGATCTTTCATGTCGTTAACATAATATAGGACACCCTTCTGCAGGTCAAAATGCTGCAGGGGATAGGTACCTTTCTTCATAGGGTATTTACCACCCTCCAAATATTCAATTATTTCCTTCCATTGCTGTTCTCCCATTTGAAATTCTCTCATTTTATCACTTGCAATAGATTCAATGTTGACATTTACGTTAACTGACGCGATGTTCCTACTCAAGGTGTCTGGCACAACGTGAGATGGACCAGGCTTATAAAGGATCTGAAAAGAGTGAGTTGACAGCTCATGAGACCAACGAGACATCCGGGGACACTTTGTTTTCTTTTTAAATATATATGTGAGAGCTCTGTGATCTGTGAAAATAACAAAATGACGTTGGAATAGGTAAGGCTCAAAATATCGAACACTTTCAACCACAGCAAGCACTTCCTTGTCTGTTGCTGAGTATCTAACCTCAGGTCCCTTCACTTTTCTACTGAAATACGCCACAGGGTGAGGATGGTTCTCCGAATCACGCTGCATTAAGCACCCTCCTATGGCAATACCACTAGCGTCTGTAGTGGTATATCTTAACATTAGTAGGCTCTGGATCTTATGTGGCTGAGGTTGTACCTGTGTTGTACCAAGTAACTGTTGGTGTTGTTGTAGCTGGGGTTGTACTGGTGTTGTACCAAGTAACTGTTGTTGCTGTGGCTGGGGTTGTACCTGTGTTGTACCAAGTAACTCCCACTCCTTATCAAAGTCAGGCACTTTATATACAAGTCAATACTGGGGCGGTAATTAATTGACTTTTGAGTTTAGTATAAGCCTCATCGTGTTCTAAGGTCCACATAAATTAGCGCATTCTTCTTTACAAGGTCAGTTAAAGGCGCTGTTATACTAGCAAATCCCTCAATATGGCGGCGGAAGTATCCGGCCGCTCCCAGAAACCGGCGCACATCCCTTGCTGACCTAGGCCTGGGCATCTCAGCAATGGTGCGGCATGAGTCTGGGTCAGGGCGGATGCCATCTGTGCTCACCTGGAACCCCAGAAATTTGAATTTCTGAGATGCCAGGGTGCACTTGTTAATATTTAATTTGAAACCTGCCTTGTTTAACAATGAAAGTGTCTCAGTCAAGTCCCGCAGGTGTTCATCAAACGACCTGGAGTAGATAACCACGTCATCCAGGTATGCTAATGATTGCCTTCCCAGCACAGGGCTGAGGATGTAGTTTATAGCCCTCTGAAATGATGAAGGGGCTGTCTTGAGCCCAAAAGGCATGCGCTTAAACTGAAACTGGTGAACCCCATCAGAGAATGCTGTTTTCTCACAGTCCTTAACTGCAACCGGAATAGCCCAGTATGCTGACTTAGCATCCAGAGTTGAGAAATATTTGGCTGCCGCGAACTGATCCATAATTTCCTGAGTCCGAGGTAAGGGGTCAACCCGTCCTCGCAGATTCGTATAGTCAATATTGACTTATTAAATACGTGCATAGGTGATATACTAAACATAATAGTTTACCTTGAAAAGCTTCATGGAAAACACCGACCTTACCTAACCTTGTTAGTATGTTAAGATAAGCATCTTATTGCTTCGTAATTACATTTATTACTTTACCTATACCTATAATAGGTTAAGTAACAATTGTAATTACGAAGCTATAAGATGCTTATCTTAACATACTAACAAGGTTAGGTAAGGTCGGTGTTTTCTATGAAGCTTTTCAAGGTAAACTATTATGTTTAGTATGTCACCTATGCACGTATTTAATAAGTCAATATTGACTATACGAATTTGCAAGGACGGGTTGAAGGGGTACACGTCCCCCTTTGTAATTTCATTAACTTTCCGATAGTCGACACAAAACCGGTAACTACCATCCGGTTTGCGCACCAGCACCACCGGAGACAACCATGGTGAAGTACTTGGTTCTATAACTCCCTGTCTTAACATCTTCTGACACTCATCTCTGATAGTTTTCTTAGCCTGTTCCGGGAGCCTCCACAGTCTCGTATACACGGGCTCGTGATCACCTGTTGGAATGGTGTGCTCAATTCTGTCTAACAACCCAATTTGATCGTCGTCCGTTGCAAATAATTTGCGAAACATCCGCAAAACTTCCCGCACCCGTTTCCTCTCTAACTGTGGAATGTGCTGTAAATCTAGTGCCGATATTAATTTATTCAAATTGTTGGTATCGCAAGGTGGCGTGAGCACCGCTGTGCTGTGCTTAGAAGTCTTACTAGTGTCTCTAACATTAAGAGCGCCACACTGCTCAGTGTTTGTAGGTGTTTCAGATGGATCTGGTTGAAAGATCGATGTCTCCTCTAAGATACCCTGATACCTAAGATACCCTCCCCTGAGACACCCGATCACCAACTCTGAAGCAGTAGGTCTTGTGTGAGAGATTGACTACAGGTATGAGGGCACCTTTGTCCACGACAACAATTAAATGGTGGGGAATTAATAGTTTATCAAACCTACAGCCACCAGAAGGGTAGAACCAGGCTGGATATGACGTCCCACGGCCACCCTAAGGAACCTAAATGATCGTGTTGGGCAAGTCTGCTTGTTAAAAGCATGTAAAATACACGACTTCTTATTATTGTCTGGAAGAGACTGAAACAAAAATTTCGCGTAATTGGCATGATGTTTCTGCTTCCACTAGATGGAAGCTACAACAGGTGGATGATCAGTCAATGTAACCGGGTATGATACAGTGCCTAATTTCAACCGGCAGTGTCTCGCCCCTTTCTCAGCTGACAGTGAATATGAAAACCTGTGGAAAAAATCCATGCCGAGCAAGACATCTCCCGGAAACGCAAGATTCTGAACCACTGTACAAATGTGAGGGTACGATCCATCATGATCTATTTCAAAATTAATTGTGGCCTGACCCAAGATGTCAATTTGTCCTCCATTAACTGCTGTGAGCTGTTTACTACAACGTTTAAGCCGTGCCTGTTTGAATTTGCTGAAGGCTGAACTTTTAATGAGTGTTGCTTGGCTACCTGTGTCCATGAAAGCAATCAAACTCTCACCCTCAACCTTGACCTCAAAAGTAGGGCGACTATCATGAAAGTGAACCTTATCTTAGGCTTCAAACACCTCACTAGGGCAGGAGCGCTGTGTATGTCCTCTACCCCCACAATTATAACAGGTGATGTTGTTAGTATGTACCCGCCGAGGGGGCGGTCCCGTCCCCCGTTTTGTAATGGTCTGTGGTTGGGGGGTTTTCACTGATAGGCATGGGGGGTATTGGGTGGTTGAGGGGCAAGGAGCGGTGGTAATTGCCACAGCTGTTGTTGTTGGAGGAGCGGGGTGGCTTGTTGTGATGACAAGTGTTGTTGTGGGAGTGCTATGAACTGCGACTGATGAGGTGGCTGTTGTGGTGTTGTCGGTGTTTGAAACTGCTGTTGTCGTTGCTGGGGTTGTACCTGTGTTGTACCAAGTAACTGTTGCTGTGGCTGTGATTGTACCTGTGTTGTACCAAGTAATTGTTGGTGTTATTGAAGCTGGGGTTGTACTGGTGTTGTACCAAGTAACTGTTGTTGCTGTGGCTGTGGTTGTACCTGTGTTGTACCAAGTAACTGTTGGTGTTGTTGTAGCTGGGGTTGTACTGGTGTTGTACCAAGTAACTGTTGTTGCTGTGGCTGGGGTTGTACCTGTGTTGTACCAAGTAACTGTTGTTGCTGTGGCTGGGGTTGTACCTGTATTGTACCAAGTAACTGTTGGTGTTGTGGCTGTTGTGATGTTGTTGATGTCTGCAAGTGATGTGGTTGTTGTTGTGAAGTTGTAAGTGTCTGCAAGTGATGTTGTGGTTGTTGTTGTGGCAGAGAGGTGGACGAACGGCTGGGGGAAACTTGGAGCGTCGCAGCCTCTCCCCCCAGTGAATCATTGCCCCCCCCCCCCCCCCCGCTGTGGGGTCCGACGCTTCTGTCGTAGCCTGAGTGCCTAAATCATGGACAATTTCAGGTGTCGGTGAAAGTTCTGGGTCCGCCATGGCCACAGCACCCTGAAGCACTGAGAATTCGCTATCCTCTAGGTGCAAAACCGGGGTCTCCAAATGTTGAGACATAGCTCTGGTTAACATACAACTGACTGGCGTGCTTACTGTAACCCAGAGACGCTTTAAGGAACTCGACTCCTAAAACCCGTAAAACCGTTACCAAGCAAGATAACGCGGTGAAAATTTAACACAAAAATGTGTGTAAGAAATGGATATGAATATGTAAATCAGGGGTATCTCTCACTACTGTAAACACAATCCACACCGCGCAGAACGTCTGTGTAAAGAAGCATTGACATCTGGCCCTTACCCTTCCTGAGTGGAATAGAGTTATGACCGCGCCGCCCGAGATGAAACAGGTGTTGATAGCTTAGTATAAGCAATCACGCAGATCGCCGCACGAGATACACATGTACACACATGTGCATACAAGAGGTGGTTAGGTGCACATACAACCTTAATGACACAGAAATTCCTTATACTTATTAAAATAATGCGTAAAATAATGAAATAAAGACATATAATACACTTAACTACGAAGTTCCTTAACTAATTGTAAGACTACTCTCGTGATGATTAAGACTACGATTGTTCCTCAGTAATCCACGACTACCAACTACGTCTGAACTGCCCTTGTAGTCAAACATCCAACATCAATAGCCGCCCTACCTAAGCTACAATTCACGACTAGAATTTGAGAAAAGCTCCGTTGCTAAAGCTTAACCCCTCTATGATGAAGACTCAGTAATGCTCTAGGTGACTTGATTCACCGTCCACTACCCTCACGTCTAAATCTAGAACTCAAGGCCAGATACCAAATACCTCAGAAATTTATCAGTAAGCGTCCTTAACTGATAATTTCCAAGACAACCTGCCAAACAGATTGCTGTACAACCTATAGCTGGGTTGTACACCCCTGGAACTATGCAGAGAAACGAGAATTAATTTCTTTCCATAGCTCCAGAGCGGAAGCGCATACCCTAAAACTCTACTTGTTTTCCGTACGACGTGCCTTAACTAATACACTTAAACTACGTGTGGCTCCGAGCAACGAAAACGCGTGCCCGCTTAAACAAATAAACAACGACGTGGCCAACCGAGCTGCCAGGCGCGCAAGACTCCAATAAATTGTACACACCCACAATTTATTGGACCACTGCTAGCACCATTGAAAAGTTACTATATACATATAAACTAAAAAATAAAACATTAATAATCATTTGTAACACCACCATATAGCACCGGAACCAAAAGGTACCCTTCCAACAAGGAGATGCTACACAGGATTAAAAGACGCTGCCACCATCTGCCTTGACCATTGAGACTATATCAAGCAACGAGGCAAGAAACACTGCTTGACTTAGAGAGAGTACTCTTTCTTTAACTGTTAATATTTATGGGATGGTTGTTAGCCAATTATATTAGAAGCTACGGGGATTCAACAATTGATACAGATGGGAAGTTTACATGAGTTTATTGAGAACAAATTATGTAATTCACCACTTATAAAATCCTACTTTAACATTGGCAATACTGGCAATTGTTACAGGATCCAGACATGGAAAAATGTATCAAAGATCATACACATTACCTTAACTAAGACCACTCTCTGCCTCTCA
This sequence comes from Procambarus virginalis, assembly GCA_020271785.1. Lineage (NCBI taxonomy): Eukaryota > Metazoa > Arthropoda > Malacostraca > Decapoda > Cambaridae > Procambarus > Procambarus virginalis. The sequence goes on from WNGS01166652.1 coordinate 24,733, forward strand.
GTTGGGTGGATTCACTCTGTCTCCTGAAGCTTGCCTGATGACCTGCAGCCTCCCGACCTGCAGCCTCACACACTCTCCAACACTCCACACTGTCTCTTCCTCTTCTAACTATCATACAGGGGTATATATCATACAGGGGTATACCAACTGTCTCTAAGACAGTTGGTATACTCTCCAAAATCAGATATTATGTTCCTAACTCTGCTCTCCTCTCTCTCTATTATGCTCTAATCTACCCCTATCTTAATTATGGTATCTGTGCATGGGGGTCTACCACTGCAAACCACCTTAAGCCCATCATCACCCAGCAAAAATCTGCTATCAGAATAATAACTAACTCTGCTTTCAGACAACACTCAGCTCCCTTGTTTAAATCCCTAAACTTGCTAAATATTAACTCCCTCCACACATTCTCTTGTGTCAACTACATCTACAAAACCCTGTTCTTAAATGCAAACCATGCTCTGAAACTCTCTCTGGACAGATGTAATAGGACCCATTATCACCACACCAGAAATAAATATCTCTTTGATATCCCCAGGGTCAAACTTAATCTGTGTAAACACTCTATGCAAATTAAGGGACCTAGTCTATGGAACTCACTCCCTAGTGAATTGAAAAACTGTAAAACTTTTGCCTTATTTAAAACAAAACCAAAAAGTACTTAATTTCATCTTCTTAGTTTCCTACACTGAGCTTTATTTTTTGCTCTGTATCTAGTGTTACCCAATCTCCTAATTCTTATGTATTTAACCCAAACAACCTTATCATTGTGTTCATTGCTGTCTTCCTTTATGTGCTAGCCATTTGCTGTATTGTGCCTACCAAATTTTGTCAACTACCATTCAAGCCTTCATTGCAATCAATCTTAGCTACCTAAGTGCTTTATTATACTGTACCTACAATTTTCTCTCATCTTTTTTTTCTTTTTCTTTTCTTGCCATGTAACTGTTATCATTTCTTTTTTATAATTTTTGCTAGTATTTACCTACTAAAAATTTTCTTAGATTAAGGACCTGCCCGAAACGCTGCGCGTACTAGTGGCTTTACAAGATTGTAATTACCATATTATATATTCTCACATTCCCAATGTACCTTCTTGTATATGAATAAATAAATAAATAAATAAATAAATATACAATTGAATCAGAAAGGAGGGGGAGGGGCGTTTAACACTGTTGTGGGAACGTCTGGTGTGGACCTGTTCCCAGCTGACTCAACCAACTTGGTCAGCACATCAGGGCGTCAGCTGCCCATGACGTACGAAAAAGCAATCAGATGTATTATTAATATGTTTGGTAAGACTATCAGGATTTTTCATAAACAGGAAACAAGCTGACTAGGGTGGAGTCAGATGATATTTCAATTAACTCTAGCTGAATCTGAGGTTACAGGCTGGTCTTACCAGGATGTTCCCATGGTGAGTCATGGGTGTACTCTCCCGGCATTACAGTTGTAGCCAGACTGGGTCGCCAATGTAGAGAAAGGCTCCGTGCTCTCAAGGCTGTGGCAGGCTATCTTCCAAGCTATGGCGCAAATGTGAGAATTGGAAAAATGATGTATCTCTCATATATTAGGTCTCTGATTGATTATGCTGCACCTATGCTTGCTGTAGTGCCTGAGAGAATGCTTGGAGGGCTGAAAAAGATGCAAAACGAAGCCATGAGGATTATCCTCGGATGCCCCCGTACAACTAAATTTCTAAACTTAAGGAAGGAACTGAATATTTCATGTGTAAGTGATCGTATCATTGAAATTAATGCTTTAATTGATATCAAGATGCTTTGGCTAACCCACCCTAACCCCTGCACTGAAGTTCTCCAAGCCTTCTTCCTTGAAGGTCAGCATCCCTCCAAATGGATTACCAAGACTGTCATTATGCTCAGAATGTATAATATTCATTACCTCTACCAAGAGAGACAACAACACTTTCCTGCCCCATGGGAGATCACTCCTTTCCAAATTACTGTCCCCCCCTTCCCACCCAAGAAACTGTTTAAAGAACCAGCCTTGCTTCGACAAGAAGCAAAGTACAATGCCTTAAGCCAAATTGATGCTTTAGTCAGAGAGCGCTCCCTTTCCCAGATTATTTACTCTGATGGATCCTTGCATCAGTCCCATGGTGCAGCTGGAAGTACAGTTGTTGTGACAGGGAGAGATGGTTCCTTCTCCCATGAGTGTGGATCGCTTCAAAGTAACTGGGCCTCCACTATTCAAACAGAATTAGGTGCCATAATCCTTGCACTCTAGCGCGTATATGACTCCAAAGTTGACACGCTAATTGTAAGTGACTCTTTGTCATCCTTGACTGCCCTCAGCTCCCCAAGGCATAACTGTGACGTGCTTATCTCTGAAGCTAGACACAGATATAATGAAATAATCAATTATGGAGTCAGAGTCTGTCTTCTGTGGATTCCTTCCCATATTGGTCTCCGAATGCATGATAGAACTGATGAGTTGGCGAAGACTTTAGCTCGTAAAGAGGGAACTGATTACCAACTTGGACTGCCCCAGAGCAGCCTGAGGGCGGTAATATTCCGGGAACATCAACTGAATTTCGGAGACTTGAGGCAAAGTGAAATTCACACCAGTTCCTCTATCTATCATCATTCTATTATGCAGGAAGTACCGCACGTCTATGTGTCATCCAATAAGGTTAGCAGACTTCTAGATGTTGCCACTGCTAGGTTTAGGCTCGGCAACAAGTACCTCTGGGAGTTTGTAACATCTGCTGATGTAGATCTGACTAAATATAAACTCTGTCAGCGGAACTAATCGTATACTTTGCGTCATTATATAATGGAATGTGAAAAAATCGCGGAATTCAGAGATAACACCATCAATGGTGTACAAGAATTGTGTAAGTACTTCATTCATAATGATGTGCTGCCCGAAATCTTAGCGAAGTATCCAAAATTTGCTTACTGTAGGTGATGTTACGATGGGAGCCGGTCGGCCGAGCGGACAGCACGCTGGACTTGTGATCCTGTGGTCCTGGGTTCGATCCCAGGCGCCAGCGAGAAACAATGGGCAGAGTTTCTTTCACCCTATGCCCCTGTTACCTAGCAGTAAAATAGGTACCTGGGTGTTAGTTAGCTCTCACGGGCTGCTTCCTGGGGGTGGAGGCCTGGTCGAGGACCGGGACGCGGGGACACTAAAAAGCCCCGAAATCATCTCAAGATAACCTCAAGATAAGAAGATGTATGCACGTTACTTTAAAGCAGCCACCCAGTTGGGTGGGTGTGTAGCACATGACTGTAAAGATGCTGCCAAGTTGGGTGGGTGTGGAACATACGACTGTAAAGCTGCCGCCCAGTTGGGTGGGTGTGGAGCATATGACTGTAAAGCTGCCTCCCAGTTGGGTGGGTGTGGAACATGACTGTAAAGCTGCCTCCCAGTTGGGTGGGTGTGAAACATGACTGTAAAGCTGCCGCCCAGTTGGGTGGGTGTGGAACATGACTGTAAAGCTGCCTCCCAGTTGGGTGGGTGTTGAACATGACTGTAAAGCTGCCTCCCAGTTGGGTGGGTGTGGAACATGACTGTAAAGCTGCCTCCCAGTTGGGTGGGTGTGGAACATGACTGTAAAGCTGCCGCCCAGTTCGGCAGGTGTGCAGCAAGACTAGTAACAGTGTGACTCACCATAGATGTAAAGTGCCTTGTATATTGACTGTTGTGAGCCTCTTGTTGAATCACTTGTGAAACAAAAGATTATTGATGTGTGTATTTGTGTTGGTGATTGAATATGTATGTGTATGTGTATCTATGTATGCGTATATATATGTACATGTATATATAACATTACTAATTTTGTAACTAGCGTCAAAAGATTGTTATTTGCTTCGCTAAACGAACTAGAGGGTTCAGTTCCTGAACCGACTATGTGCCTTTGTAATCCTTTACACCACCGCCCACCGAATGGGTATGGGATGCATAATAAAGAAAGAAATTGAATTGTAACTTACCTTATCTCTTAAATGTCAAGATATGTCAGTTCAGTTCATGCTGTTGATCTCAATTAGTCTTAAGTCTTAGTTTTTAAGGTTTTTCCCAGATCATGCCCAAAACGCTGTGCGTATTAGTGCTTTAGGCATAGTATATACTTGTTCTTTCTTGAAATCCAACATTCTACTTGTAACTCCCAACCACTCCCAACACCACCACCACTCCCAACACCACCACCACTCCCAACACCACAACCACTCCCAACACCACCACCACTCCCAACACCACCACCACTCCCAACACCACCACCACTCCCAACACCACCACCACTCCCAACACCAACTCCCCGTGAGAAGTAGTGGAATTTATATCTATCTTTGAGCTATAGTTGACCCCATACCCATCTAGTGGGTGGTAGTGGACCCCATACCCATCCTGTGGGAGGTAGTGGAACCCCATACCCATCTTGTTGGTGCTGGTGGACCCCATACCCATCTAGTGGGTGGTAGTTTTTGCGGTAGTGGACCCCACACCAATCTTGTGGGCAGTATTGGACATCATACCCCTCCTGTGGGTGGCAGTGGACCCCATACCCATCTTGTGGGTGGTAGTGGACCCTATACCCATCCTGTGGGTGCTAATGGACCCTATACCCATTTTGTGGGTGCTAGTGGACCCCATACCCATCTCGTGGGTGCTAGTGGACTCCATACCCATCTAGTGGGGTAGTGGACCCCAAACCCATCCAGTGGGTGGTAGTGGACCCCATACCCGTTAGTAGGTTATAGTGGAACCCATACCCGTCTTGTGGGTGGTAGTGGACGACCCCATACCCATCTTGTGGGAGCTAGTGGACACCGTACCCATCCTGTAGGTGGTAGTGAACCCCATACCCATCTCTTAGGTAATAGTAGACCCCATACCCATCTTGTAGGTGGTAGTAGACCCCATACTTATCCTGTGGGTGGTAGTGGCCCCATACCCATCCTGTGGGCGGTAGTGCACCCCATTCCAATCTTTTGGGCGGTAGTGGATCTCATGCCCATCCTGTGAGTGGTATAGTGACCTCATACCCATACTGTGGGTAGTAGTGGCGGTAGTGGACCCCATACCCACCCTGCTGGCGGTAGTGGACCCTATACTCATTTTGTGGGCGGTAGTGGAACATATACCCATCCTGTGGATGGACGTGGACCCCATACCCACCCTGTTTCCGGTTGTGGATCCCATACCCATCCTGTGGGTGGACGTGGACCCCATACCCATCCTGCGGCCGGACGTGGACCACATACCCATCCTGTGGGTGGTAGTGACCCCAAAGCCATCCTGTTGGCAGTAGTGGACCCCACACCCACCCTGTGGGCGATTGTGGACCCCATATGTATCCTGTTGGCGGTAGTGGACTCTATACCCATCCTGTCGGTGATAGTGGTCCCCAAACCCATCCTATGGGCGGTAGTGGACCCCATACCTATCATGTGGGCGGTACTTGACCCCATAAGCATGTTGTTGTCGGTAATGGATCCAATACCCACCCTGTGGGCGGTAGTGGACCCCATACCTATCATGTGGGCGGTACTTGACCCCCATAAGCATGTTGTTGTCGGTAATGGAACAATACCCACCCTGTGGGCGGTAGTGGACCCCATACGCGTACTATGGGAGGTAGTTAACCCCATACCCATCCTGTGGGTGGTAGTAGACGATATACCCATCCTGTCGGCGGTAGTTAACCATATACCCATTCCGTGGACGGAGCTGGACCCTATACTCATGCTGTGGGTGGCAATGGAGGCCATACCCATTCTGTGGGCAGAAGTAGACATAATTGTTATCCTGTGGGTGATTGTGGACCCAATACCCATCCTGTGGGCGGTATAGTGGACGCCACACACATCCTCTGAGCGGAAGTGGAACATATACCCTTCCAGTGGGCAGTAGTGGACCCCATACTCATCCTGTAGATGATAGTGGACCCCAAACCCATCCTGTGGGCAGTAGTAGACCCCATACTCATCCTGCCGGCGGTAGTGGACCCCATACACATCCTGTGTGTGGTAGGGGACCATATACCCATCCAATAGGCGGAAGTGGACCCCATACCTATTCTATGGGTAGTTATTGGTTCCAGAACCATTCTACAAGTGGTATGGACCCTTACCCACCAAACAGGTGGTAGTGGACCCTATACCCATCCTACAGAAGGTAAAAAAAATAAAGACACTATACTATCCTATTTGTAGTAGTTTACCCCATAGACGTCGTTTTCTGTTGACATTCGTACAATACATTCTTTAAAGATTTTTAAAGCACACACTAGTGTATATAATGTTGATTGGTGAAGCACTATTATTCTATGTAATAATTTACAGTGCTTATTATAATTTACTAAGAACAACTACTATTTCTCAAAACAAAACTACGAACCTTCATTTGGATGAAGCTGATCTGTAATATTCTAAATGCATGGACAACATAAGGTAAATTTCACAACCCATGTGGGACCTGAAAACTACAATTTTCATCATAATTGAACCAATCACGACTATTCTGCTGTCTACGGCGATGGACGGGTAATGTGAGACATAACTTGGTACGTGAGGAAGAGTTTGGGCCTTGAAAAAATATAACTGGGA
>WNGS01166654.1:22979-55141 GCA_020271785.1 Procambarus virginalis
CCTGGTTGTTCCGGCACTTTTACTAGGCCTAAGAAATGATAGGGTTATCTGTTGCCTTGTCTCTCGAGTTCGGCTATCACTTCCTTAGTCCGGTCGTGATGGTCAAGTGGATTAAGGCATCCCTGTACATACCAGTTGCGTTGCTCCGGGCAGTATGGGTTCGAGTCACTTCTGGGGTGTGAGGTTTTCAGTTGTATCTAGCCTGGGGACCATTCAGGCTTGTTTGCATTTGTGTTCCTCACGTGTTGCCCCAAAAAAATGAGGTGATTTGATAAAATGCTATGCCCAAGATTACCATCCGAGTGCCGGCGGGGAAGTGGTTCATATAGCTCCGGCTATCACTTCCTTTTGTCCGGTCGTGATGGTCAAGTGGATTAAGGTGTCCCTGTACATACCAGTTGCGTTGCTCCTGGCAGTATGGGTTCGAGTCACTTCTGGGGTGTGAGTTTTCAGTTGTATCTAGTCCTGGGGACCATTCAGGCTTGTTTGCATTTGTGTTCCTCACGTGTTGCCCCAAAAAATGAGGTGATTTGATAAAATGCTATGCCCAAGATTACCATCCGAGTGCCGGCGGGGAAGTGGTTCATATAGCTCCGGCTATCACTTCCTTTTGTCCGGTCGTGATGGTCAAGTGGATTAAGGTGTCCCTGTACATACCAGTTGCGTTGCTCCTGGCAGTATGGGTTCGAGTCACTTCTGGGGTGTGAGTTTTCAGTTATATATATATATATATATAAGTTTGTCTCTCCCCGCTGTGGTTGCCTCGTATATTAGCTCCCGTATCTATCATGTTGTCTCCTGCCAAAGCTTATCTGTCAGCCAATATTCATCCGTCTGTTTCACGTATCTTTGCCATCCGTCTTGTGTGTATCTCTCTTGTCTCTCAAGTACCAGCATCATTCTTGGCTTTCTCATACAATGAACTTAAGATTTCTTGGTCTAGCCCTCTATGTCGGGGTTGTCTAGCCCCTCTATGTCTGGGTTGTCTAGCCCTCTATGTCTGGGTTGTCTAGCCCCTCTATGTCTGGGTTGTCTAGCCCTCTATGTCTGGGTTGTCTAGCCCTCTATGTCTGGGTTGTCTAGCCCTCTATGTCGGGGTTGTCTAGCCCTCTATGTCTGGGTTGTCTAGCCCTCTATGTCGGGGTTGTCTAGCCCCTCTATGTCTGGGTTGTCTAGCCCTCTATGTCTGGGTTGTCTAGCCCTCTATGTCTGGGTTGTCTAGCCCCTCTATGTCTGGGTTGTCTAGCCCTCTATGTCTGGGTTGTCTAGCCCCTCTATGTCTGGGTTGTCTAGCCCTCTATGTCTGGGTTGTCTAGCCCTCTATGTCTGGGTTGTCTAGCCCTCTATGTCTGGGTTGTCTAGCCCCTCTATGTCTGGGTTGTCTAGCCCTCTATGTCTGGGTTGTCTAGCCCTCTATATCTGGGTTGTCTAGCCCTCTATGTCTGGGTTGTCTAGCCCTCTATGTCTGGGTTGTCTAGCCCTCTATGTCTGGGTTGTCTAGCCCCTCTATGTCTGGGTTGTCTAGCCCTCTATGTCTGGGTTGTCTAGCCCTCTATGTCTGGGTTGTCTAGCCCTCTATGTCTGGTTGTCTAGCCCTCTATGTCTGGGTTGTCTAGCCCTCTATGTCTGGTTGTCTAGCCCTCTATGTCTGGGTTGTCTAGCCCTCTATGTCTGGGTTGTCTAGCCCTCTATGTCTGGGTTGTCTAGCCCTCTATGTCTGGGTTGTCTTGCCCTCTATGTCTGGGTTGTCTAGCCCTCTATGTCTGGGTTGTCTTGCCCTCTATGTCTGGGTTGTCTTGCCCTCTATGTCTGCCTGTCTAGCCCTCTATGTCTGGTTGTCTAGCCTTCAAATACCCACACGACTAAATACTGATAACGACCAACAACTAATACACTGTACATTATAAAATATTGTTTAAGTTTATAATGTTAAGTTGCCATTACCTCGGCCAAGAGCAAACTAGCTGTCAAGTGATTATGATCGACCCGGAGAGGGATTGGTCCCTGTTTTCCCTCGGGACGTTTTTCGTGTTTGTGCTCACGAGAGTAAACAGGGGTTTGTTTGGCAAGTGTTCAACAGGTGGTGGCCCGAGTGGTCGGGTTCTGGCGGGAACTCTTCCGGCGTGACCCAGAGACTTTTACCTTAGTTACTGCTCCTGAAGCGCCCTCTCCCGCATGTTCTATGCTCGCTGTCCCCACATGTTCTAAGCTCGCTCTCCCGCTCGTTCTAAGCTCGCTCTCCCGCACGTTCTAAGCTCGCTCTCCCGCTCGTTCAGACTCGCTCTCCCGCACGTTCTAAGCTGGCTCTCCCGCACGTTCTAAGCTCGCTCTCCCGCTCGTTCTAAGCTCGCTCTCCCGCACGTTCTAAGCTCGCTTTCCCGCTCGTTCTAAGCTCGCACTCCCGCTCGTTCTAAGCTCGCTCTCCCGCTCGTTCTAAGCTCGCTCTCCCGCACGTTCTAAGCTCGCTCTCCCGCACGTTCTAAGCTCGCTCTCCCGCTCGTTCTCCCGCACGTTCTAAGCTCGCTCTCCCGCTCGTTCTAAGCTCGCTCTCCCGCACGTTCTAAGCTCGCTCTCCCGCTCGTTCTAAGCTCGCTCTCCGCTCGTTCTAAGCTCGCTCTCCCGCACGTTCTAAGCTCGCTCTCCCGCTCGTTCTAAGCTCGCTCTCCCGCTCGTTCTAAGCTCGCTCTCCCGCACGTTCTAAGCTCGCTCTCCCGCTCGTTCTAAGCTCGCTCTCCCGCACGTTCTAAGCTCGCTCTCCAGCTCGTTCTAAGCTCGCTCTCCCGCTCGTTCTAAGCTCGCTCTCCCGCTCGTTCTAAGCTCGCTCTCCCGCACGTTATAAGCTCGCTCTCCCGCTCGTTCTAAGCTCGCTCTCCCGCACGTTCTAAGCTCGCTCTCCCGCTCGTTCTAAGCTCGCTCTCCCGCTCGTTCTAAGCTCGCTCTCCCGCACGTTCTAAGCTCGCTCTCCCGCTCGTTCTAAGCTCGCTCTCCCGCTCGTTCTAAGCTCGCTCTCCCGCACGTTGGACCTTCACAACAAAATCACGCGTTGTACTAATCGTTTTATAGACCCCGGGAGAACACAACTAAAACCCTAATAGGCTTAAAATAGCGTATGTTAGGCCTAGCACTGCATGGACACCTTAGGTTAGGCCTAGCACCGCATGGACACCTTAGGTTAGGCCTAGCTCCGCATGGACACCTTAGGTTAGGCCTAGCACCACATGGACACCTTAGGTTAGGCCTAGCACCACATGGACACCTTAGGTTAGGCCTAGCACCGCATGGACACCTTAGGTTAGGCCTAGCCACACATGGACACCTTAGGTTAGGCCTTATTCAGTAATATTAAACATAAACGTACGTGGGTCCACCAGTATATATTGGTGCGTATGACCAAATACTTGCTATAGGAAATATATAATTTTAGAAGTCAATGTGTTGACTTATTACACACACTTCCTGGCTTAAACAGTACTCTATGGAATGAGTTTGGATATAAATTGAAGCTGCCTCGTATGGAGTAATAGGCCGTCTCTATTGCCCTAATTCTTAGGTTTTTTCTTGTGTTGTTACATATTCCCTGTAGGTTACCCGTACTGGTAGTGGCCTCCAGTGGTCTCTCGTGCTATATAGTTTGTTTGTCTATACAGTACTAGTTTGTATTTGTCGATCTGACGCTTTATTGGTATACACGCCGTGTGTCACTGTTCGTCTCAACACAGGTAGCCAGGTAGCCTGGTGGATAGCGCGCAGGATTTGTAATTCTGTGGCGCGGGTTCGATTCCCGCACCCGGCAGAAACAAATGGGCAAAGTTTCTTTCACCCTGAATGCCCCTGTTACCTAGCAGTAAATAGGTACCTGGGAGTTAGTCAGCTGTCACGGGCTGCTTCCTGGGGTGTGTGTGTGTGTGTGGTGTGAAAAAAAAAAGTAGTTAGTGTAGTTAGTAAACAGTTGATTGACAGTTGAGAGGCGGGCCGAAAGAGCAAAGCTCAACCCCGTAAAATAGAACTAAGTGAATACACACACACACACACACACATCACCCAGAAAGCAGCCTGAAGCAGCTGTCTAACTCCCTGGTACCTATTTACTGCTAGCTTAACAGAGGGTGAAAGAAACTCTGCCCATTTGTTTTCCGCCTCCACCGGGGATCGAACCCGTCACCTCAGGACTACGAATGCCGAGCGCTGTCCACTCAGCCGTCAGGCCCCCATAAGACAGAGAGAGTGTGTGTATTCACCTAGTTGCATTCACCTAGTTGTGTTTGCGAGGGTTGAGCTTTGCTCTTTCGACCCGCCTCTCAACTGTCAATCAACTGTTTACTAACTACTTTCCCCCCCCCACACACACACACACAGACGGATGAAGATAGACAGAGACTACAGGATGACCTGGATAAACTGGAGGAATGGTCTAGAAAATGGCTGCTAAAGTTCAACTCGGGAAAGTGTAAGGTGATGAAATTAGGAGAAGGGAGCAGGAGGCTGAACACAAGGTATCATTTGGGGGGAAATCCTGCAAGAGTCAAATAGAGAGAAAGATCTGGGGTTGATATCACACCGAACCTGTCCCCAGAAGCCCACATCAAAGAATATCATCAGCGGCATATGCTAGACTGGCCAACATAAAACTGCCTTTAGAAATTTGTGTAAGGAATCTTTCAGAACCCTGTATACCACTTATGTAAGACCAATCCTGGAGTATGCAGCTCCAGCCTGGAGTCCATACCTAGTTAANCCTTCAAACCATAAATAAATCCTTAGTTGCGCGGTGTAGCCTGCGGCGGGAGTGCCGGGGAGCGGAGAGGTGGTGGCAGGCCGGCGTGTGTGACCTGGCCGCGGGACTGTCAAATGACCCGGCAACCTGAAGCTTGACCCGTGCCGCCCCGCCCACCATGACAACGGAGAACCTACCTTATGACCAGGCGACAAGTCCTCCAAGAGGCTCGTCTCTTTTCTCTCCTCGCCGCCTTGCTATTCACTCCACGCTACTCCCACTTAGCACCGACGTTTCTTTAATCTTTGCACTACACACTGCCGCCGGTCAAACACTAAAAAACGACACATTTGGGTAGAATTTAGGGAAAGTTGGGCATGTGTGCGAGTCGTCAGAGGCGGACTCGATTGGCGGTGGGTGGCAGACAGGCCAGCTGGGCGAGGCGAGGCTCACACACTAGCTCCTTCGTCCTGGCCGCCACCAGCCGCCCGGGAACGAGTCTACCCTGATCGAAGGCCTCAACCAACTACCAGGCCACCACGCTTGTACCTCGCAGGGCGCGGCTTACTATGCATTCACTCAACCTTATTTTGAAGGTCAGGAGACACTCGAATATATTGTTTAACGTATAATGAGTTGAAATAAGTAAATTTGCGCATATGTAACTGTATATATAAAAGATAAAATACACACACCTTTTTTACACCTCATTTATGAGGTGTAAAATGCGTCACCAAGACACTTCCTTCTCATATACGACTACAGCAATACGAAGCTCTTTGAGACCGTTTTCCAAGTTCGTCTTATAAGGTGAGATGGCAGACAACAGGTTGTAATTAATTGTCACTAGAAATTCCATTCACCCGTCAGTGTAGCGCGTGTGTGCACCACGAAACTGTCTCGTGGCGGCCTGAGAGTCCTCTGAAAATCGAAACTGGAGCGCGAGCGACGGCGGGAGGCGGCCGCCAGCCGCTCCTCCGTTATACTTGTCACAGGTGTATTCCCACCTTGATAAGAACACTTCAGCGATATATAAACCAGCCAGATTATGACCCGAATACTCATTGCCAGCCTCCGCTACAGTGTTGCCATGACGACCGTAGGATTAACGAGCATATCGACTTTAAAATCTGGAGGACAGAATGGAAGTAGGCGCGAGTGAATGGATTCCCAGAGAGGCACGGGAGGCCCAGACATAGCGGCAGTATTATGGCCATTTTGCACAGTTAATGATGGACAGGTGTCAAGCCCGGCGGCGCCCACGACTCCAAATATGAGGAAGGCTTCGTTATGGAAAGTCAGACAGACACGTGGTCGGGCTGGCCGGAAAGGCAGCCAGCCCAAGGTGCTCGCGCTCCGCCAACAATGAACGGATAGAAGCACTTCTATCCTACACTAACCTTCTACAGGCATGCAGACAGGGCCTTCTCCATACCCATCAACTGATAGAAATAGGTACAATTCCTTCATTTAAACTTTTACTCAAGCGAATAGACATAAGATAGGCTGCATTCTTTTTTTTGTCGACGTAAACGTACCGGAATAGACACAAGGATAGGCTCCGCCCCATCCAAGTCAATCTTCGTTCAAATCAAATAAATAAAAACTTTATTAATAAACAGTTGTAAACTTATAACCTAGTTAAAACCTATTTTTTTACCTTTATTTAAGACAATACATATTCAAGCGCTCAGGCATAAGAATAGTCTCGACCCCATCCCTCTCACTCTACACTCGTCCTGTTAGACATAGGGATAGGCTAGCCCCCATCCCCTACAACCCACACATAGTCGTCTAGACCAATGTTGCCCAAATGTGTCCACTGAAGCCCTCAAGGAAGGAATTCCAATCGTGACGGGACGAAACTCATCCAAGGAGAAGGATTGGAAAATGGGATAGGAACGATTTATGTGGCAAATTATTAACCTATTCTTCTGGATTTATGGTAAGGAGAATCTGAAAGAGCCTGAGGCAGCTAAGAAAACAATAAGATCTGAGACTTTGAAAACCATTGGTCTGTAACGGAGGGAGGGGGGGGGGGGTAAGGCAGAGGGATCCACACCCTTTTTTGAGGGGGTGGGGAGGGGGATGGGGGGGGTTACCCATAGTCTTTGGGATGCGATCCCTGAACAATTTCTTTTGGCGTCTTCAACAAACATTGAGAGGAATGAGTCTATACCCTCTGGGAGATCATTTACCTATATCAGAAATAGGATAGGCCCGAGTACAGAGCCGTGTGCGACTCCTGGTGACTTCACGCCAGTCTGAGGTCTCACCCCTCACTGTAACTCTCTGTTTCCTATTGCTTAGGTACTCCCTTATCCACTGGAGCGCCCTACCAGTTACTCCTGCCTGTTTCTCCAGCTTATGCATCAACCTTTTATGCGGTACTGTGTCAAAGGCTTTCCGACAGTCCAAAAAAATGCAGTCCGCCCATCCTTCTCTTTCTTGCTTAATCTTTGTCACCTGATCGTAGAATTCTATCAAGCCTGTAAGGCAAGATTTACCCTCCCTGAACCCACGTTGCTGGGTTGTCACGAAGTCTCTTCTCTCCAGATGTGTTACTAGGTTTTTTCTCACAATCTTCTCCATCACCTTGCATGGTATACAAGTTAAGGACACTGGCCTGTTGTTCAGTGCCTCTTGTCTGTCACCCATTTTGTATATTGGGGCCACATTAGCAGTCTTCCATATTTCTGGTAGGTCTCCCGTTTCCAGTGACCTACTATACACTGTGGAGAGTGGCAAGCAAAGTGCTCCTGCACACTCTTTCAATACCCACTGTGAGATTCCGTCTGGCCCAACAGCTTTTCTCACATCCAGCTCCAATAGGTGCTTCTTGACCTCATCTCTTGTAATTTCGAACCTATCCAAGGTCACCTGGTTTGCTGCCCCTTCTCCCAGCGCCGTGACATCTCCCTGTTCTATTGTAAAGACCTCCTGGAACCTTCTGTTGAGTTCTTCACACACCTCTTTGTCATTCTCTGTGTACCTGTCCTCGCCCACCCTAAGTTTCATCACCTGTTCCTTCACTGTTGTCTTCCTCCTGATGTGACTGTGTAGTAGCTTTGGTTCGGTCTTAGCTTTATTAGCTATATCATTTTCATACCTTTTCTCAGCTGCTCTTCTCACACTGACATACTCGTTCCTGGTTCTCTGGTATATCTCTCTACTTTCTGGTGTTCTGTTATTACGGAAGTTCCTCCATGCCCTTTTGTTCAGCTCCTTTGCTTTCATACATTCCCTATTAAACCACGGATTCTTCTTTTGCTTCTCTGTTTTTTCCTGTCGGGCTGGGACAAACCTGCTTACAGCCTCCTGACATTTTTGGGTGACATAGTCCATCATGTCTTGTACGGACTTGGTTCCGAGTTCTGTGTCCCAATGTATATTCCATAGGAATTTATTCATCTCCTCATATTTTCCCTTTCGGTACGCCAGCCCTTTGTTTCCCAATACTTTTTAGGGGGTGATAATTCCTAGCTCAACCAGGTACTCAAAGCTCAATACACTATGATCACTCATTCCCAAGGGGGCTTCCAACTTAACTCCCTTATATCTGACTCATTTAGGGTAAATATCAGATCAAGCATGGCTGGTTCATCCCCTCCTCTCATTCTTGTCGGTCCCTTGACGTGTTGACTTAGAAAGTTTCTTGTTGCCACATCCAGCAGCTTAGCTCTCCATGTGTCTGGGCCTCCGTGTGGGTCTCTGTTCACCCAATCTATCTTCCCATGGTTGAAGTCTCCCATGATTAGAAGTCTGGATCCGTTCCTGCTAGCCACAGAAGCTGCTCTCTCTATTATATTGATGGTGGCCATGTTGTTTCTATCATATTCCTGTCTGGGTCTTCTGTCATTCGGTGGGGGGTTATATATGACTACTACTATAATTTTCTGTCCTCCAGTTGCTATGGTGCCTGATATGTAGTCACTGAAACCTTCACAGTTCTGAATTACCATCTCTTCAAAACTCCAACCTTCTCTTATTAGCAAAGCTGCACCACCTCCTTCTCTCTCTTTCCTCACTACATAGTAGCCCTGTGGAAACACTGCGTTTGTTATGGTTTTCGTTAGCTTTGTTTCTGTGAGTGCTATTATGTCTGGGTTTTCTTCTAGTGCCCATTCTCCGCGTTCACTTGTTTTATTTGCAATCCCATGTGTGTGTACTCACCTATTTGTACTCACCTATTTGTGCTTGCAGGATCGAGCATTGACTCGTGGATCCCGCCTTCCCAGCCATCGGTTGTTTACAGCAATGACTCCTGTCCCATTTCCCTATCAAACCTAATTTTAAAAGTATGAATAGAGTTTGCTTCCACAACCTGTTCCCCAAGTGCATTCCATTTTTCCACTACTCTCACGCTAAAAGAAAACTTCCTAACATCTCTGTGACTCATCTGAGTTTCCAGTTTCCACCCATGTCCCCTTGTTCTGTTAGTATTACGTGTGAACATTTCATCTATTTCCACTTTGTCAATTCCCCTGAGTATTTTATATGTTCCTATCATATCTCCTCTCTCCCTTTTCTCTAGTGTCGTAAGGTTCAGTTCCTTCAGACGCTCTTCATATCCCATCCCTCGTAACTCTGGGACAAGCCTCGCCGCAAACCTCTGAACCTTCTCCAGTTTCCTTATGTGTTTCTTCAGGTGGGGGCTCCATGATGGCGCGGCATACTCTAGGACTGGTCTCACGTAGGCAGTGTAAATCGCCCTAAAAGCCTCCTCACTGTGTGTGTGTGTGTGTGTGTGTGTGTGTGCGTGTGTGTGTGGTGTGTGTGTGTGTGTGTGTGTGTGTGTGTGTGTGTGTGTGTGTGTGTGTGTGTGTGTCCCATTAACGTTAAGAACCATTTCTTTTTCACATGGCAAATCAGGCAGCAATTCCATCCAGGCTCTTGTTCCCAGGTACCCACACAGCACCACCAGGACCCCCAGGTACCCACACAGCCCCACCAGGACCCCCAGGTACCCACACAGCCCCACCAGGACCCCCAGGTACCCACACAGCCCCACCAGGACCCCCAGGTACCCACACAGCACCACCAGGACCCCCAGGTACCCACACAGCACCACCAGGACCCCCAGGTACCCACACAGCATCACCAGGACCCCCAGGTACCCACACAGCACCACCAGGACCCCCAGGTACCCACACAGCACCACCAGGACCCCCAGGTACCCACACAGCACCACCAGGACCCCCAGGTACCCACACAGCCCCACCAGGACCCCCAGGTACCCACACAGCACCACCAGGACCCCCAGGTACCAACACAGCACCACCAGGACCCCCAGGTACCCACACAGCACCACCAGGACCCCCAGGTACCCACACAGCACCACCAGGACCCCCAGATACCCACACAGCCCCACCAGGACCCCCAGGTACCCACACAGCACCACCAGGACCCCCAGATACCCACACAGCCCCACCAGGACCCCCAGGTACCCACACAGCACCACCAGGACCCCCAGGTACCCACACAGCACCACCAGGACCCCCAGATACCCACACAGCCCCACCAGGACCCCCAGGTACCCACACAGCACCACCAGGACCCCCAGATACCCACACAGCCCCACCAGGACCCCCAGGTACCCACACAGCATCACCAGGATCCCAGGTACCCACACAGCATCACCAGGACCCCCAGGTACCCACACAGCACCACCAGGACCCCCAGGTACCCACACAGCACCACCAGGACCCCCAGGTACCCACACAGCACCACCAGGACCCCCAGGTACCCACACAGCATCACCAGGACCCCCAGGTACCCACACAGCACCACCAGGACCCCCAGGTACCCACACAGCACCACCAGGACCCCCAGGTACCCACACAGCACCACCAGGACCCCCAGGTACCCACACAGCCCCACCAGGACCCCCAGGTACCCACACAGCACCACCAGGACCCCCCAGGTACCAACACAGCACCACCAGGACCCCCAGGTACCCACACAGCACCACCAGGACCCCCAGGTACCCACACAGCACCACCAGGACCCCCAGGTACCCACACAGCACCACCAGGACCCCCAGATACCCACACAGCCCCACCAGGACCCCCAGGTACCCACACAGCACCACCAGGACCCCCAGATACCCACACAGCCCCACCAGGACCCCCAGGTACCCACACAGCACCACCAGGACCCCAGGTACCCACACAGCACCACCAGGACCCCAGATACCCACACAGCCCCACCAGGACCCCCAGGTACCCACACAGCACCACCAGGACCCCCAGATACCCACACAGCACCACCAGGACCCCCAGGTACCCACACAGCATCACCAGGATCCCCAGGTACCCACACAGCACCACCAGGACCCCCCAGGTACCCACACAGCACCACCAGGACCCCCAGGTACCCACACAGCACCACCAGGACCCCCAGGTACCCACACAGCCCCACCAGGACCCCCAGGTACCCACACAGCACCACCAGGACCCCCAGGTACCCACACAGCACCACCAGGACCCCCAGGTACCCACACAGCACCACCAGGACCCCCAGGTACCCACACAGCCCACCAGGACCCCCAGGTACCCACACAGCACCACCAGGATCCCCAGGTACCCACACAGCAAGGCTTGGCGACATATTGGTGCAACACTGCCCAAACGTCGCAGATTAAGAGCAATCAACATTCCAACTTCGATTTGCTCTCTATCAGAAAGTTGGTAGAGTTGAGCTGTTTGTTTCCTGTTGCCAGGAAGTTCAATTAGGAGGGGCTTTGAGACGTGTATTGTCACCCCCGGTCGGATTTCAGCTCTTGGGACCCGATTGTGCACTGTAACTAGAGCCCCTTCTTGCTTAAATCTTAATCACCATTACCATCTCAGTCATTATATTCAACATTTCGCTTCCCCCTTCATTTCTTCCTCATTTGTCTCGTCCATGTTTTCTTATTTCTTATTTTTGTTCTGCATTTTTTGAGAAATTGTCTTTCTTCACAAACTTCTGAGACAAAATTATTTACTGTATGTTAAAGTTATGAAAAACTATATACTGTATATATATATATATTTAGCCTGAACCAAGGTGCCGTGGGAGCTCGGTGGCTCTCATGCTCGTGGGAGGGAGAGTGGGAGAGATGTGGGAGAGGGAGACGTGGGAGAAGATTGGAAAGACGTGAGAGATGGTGGGAAAGGCATGGGAGAGAACGTTAGACATTACGAGAGGGAGGGCGAGCCGTGGAAGAGGGAGGAGAGAGAGCCGTGGAAGAGGGAGGGAGAGAGAGCCGTGGAAGAGGGAGGGAGAGAGAGCCGTGGAAGAGGGAGGGAGAGAGAGCCGTGGAAGAGGGAGGGAGGGACATGGGAGTGAGAAGAAGAGACGGTGGAGAGGGACGAGATGAATAGAAAGATGGAAAGTGAGAGGGAGGGAAAGAGTGAGAGAAGGTGAGAGACTAGAGAGACAGAGAGAGAGGGAGCTAACACAACAGGAATGTGAATGAGAGAGAGAGGAGAGAAGAGAGATAAAGAAGGGGAGAGGAGAGGTGTGAACTAGAGAAGAGAGGGAGAAGAGGAGAAGAAGAAGACCGTAAAAAGAGAGGAGGGAATATATAACGAAGGAGGTAGAAGTGACTGGGAGAGTAAAAATCTAAGAAAGGGAATTTGACAAGACACAAAGAGTGAATGAGATGGATAAAGATGAATAGAGACTCATCCACAGAGTATGATAAACAAACTCGTGTACGACTAACGGATCGCTGCAAGAGATGCTCACGACCGGCGAGGAGTGTTGCAACTGAGAACTTAAGACCTGTGTCGACTTCTTAATAGGATATTCAAGAAATGGTGTTGATTTCTTGAAGAACAGGTGAACTGCCAGAAAGTTAGAAAGGTTCGCCACAATACACACACGCTCAGGGCCAATCAGGAGGAGCTATAGTGGCTCTTACAGGCATACAATGTAACGGCATAGAACATAGTCTAAGAAACTAGTAAAACATTAGGAGAAATAAAGCCTTAAAAGTCAAACTAGAAATGTTTATTCCCGCCTCACAAACCTGGTGGAATTCTATGATAACATGACATAAATAACAAGAGTGAATGACAGGTAGACTGCTTATTGTCGGACACTCAAAAAGCTTTTAACAAAATACTCCACACGATGGTAAAGCTGCATAAAGAACTTGAAGGACACGAAACGAACTTTAAAAGCATAACAATCCCCCTCCCCCCTCTCCCCCCTCCCCCCCCCCCCTCTCCCCCCCCTCCCCCTCCCCCCTCCCCCCTCCCCCCCCCCTCCCCCTCCCCCTCCCCCCTCCTCCCCCCTCCCTTCTCCCCCCCCCTCCCCCCTCCCCAACAAACTCAGCTTCACGCTGGAAAACCAGTCAGGTGATGGTGAGAAAGTTTGGAGCGTGTTCTGGAGGGAGGACGTGATCAAGACCCGTCATGTTCCTGATATACGTGAATGATGTTCCCCGGGGAACTAAACTCGGTCACGTCAGTGTCTGGTAATGATGCGAGACTCAGGCGGAGAACGAACAAAGACTGCTGGAAGCTGCACGAGGAACGCAGCAAACTGAAAGAACGATTTAACGAGTGGTTGCTAGAGTTAAACTGAGTTTGGTGCAAAGAAATGAAGACGAGTGCAGGAAACAGAGACCGATACATAAAGTACTAAATATGGCGTGCACTAATTGGTTTAAGATGTATTAGTGATTGGATGATAGAGGGGGATTGGGGTGGGGGTGTGTGGGGGGACGGTGGGGGTGTGTGGGGGTGTGTGGGGGGACGGTGGGGGTGTGTGGGGGTGTGGGGGGGGGACGGTGGGGGTGTGTGGGGGGACGTTGGGGTGTGGGGGGTGTGTGGGGAGAGGATGAGGGGAGGTTATGGGCCTGATATTGCCAAGATCTGTACCTCTTATCTCGACCATGGCGGCTTAGTCAATATTTACTAAGGACTTTACGAGGTCCGAAGTGCCATGAGATCGTCCACCACCTCTGATTATTATTCTTACGAGCGGCCTCGTAACGCTTCGGAGCTCGTAAGTTGTTCGGTGCAAATGGTGATTAAGTCGCCATGATCGAGGTAAGAGGTCACTATTTCGTAAGTGGACACGTAAGCTGTATGTGAATCTTATCCCAGGTGTGGCCCTCCCATGGTGTGGCCCTCCCATGGTGTGGCCCTCCCAAGGTGTGGCCCTCCCATGGTGTGGCTCTCCCATGGTGTGGCCCTCCCATGGTGTGGCCCTACCATGGTGTGGCCCTCCCATGGTGTGGCCCTCCCATGGTGTGGCCCTCCCATGGTGTGGCCCTCCCATGGTGTGGCCCTCCCATGGTGTGGCCCTCCCATGGTGTGGCCCTCCCATGGTGTGGCCCTCCCATGGTGTTACCCTCCCATGGTGTGGCCCTCCCAAGGTGTGGCCCTCCCATGGTGTGGCCCTCCCAAGGTGTGGCCCTCCCATGGTGTTACCCTCCCATGGTGTGGCTCTCCCATGGTGTGGCCCTCCCAAGGTGTGGCCCTCCCATGGTGTGGCCCTCCCATGGTGTGGCCCTCCCATGGTGTTACCCTCCCATGGTGTGGCCCTCCCAAGGTGTGGCCCTCCCATGGTGTGGCCCTCCCAAGGTGTTACCCTCCCATGGTGTGGCCCTCCCAAGGTGTGGCCCTCCCAAGGTGTGGCCCTCCCATGGTGTGGCCCTCCCAAGGTGTTACCCTCCCATGGTGTTACCCTCCCATGGTGTGCCCTCCCATGGTGTTGCCCTCCCATGGTGTGGCCCTCCCATGGTGTTACCCTCCCATGGTGTGGCCCTCCCATGGTGTGGCCCTCCCAAGGTGTGGCCCTCCCATGGTGTGGCCCTCCCAAGGTGTTACCCTCCCATGGTGTTACCCTCCCATGGTGTGGCCCTCCCATGGTGTGGCCCTCCCATGGTGTGGCTCTCCCATGGTGTTACCCTCCCATGGTGTTACCCTCCCATGGTGTGGCTCTCCCAAGGTGTGGCTCTCCCAAGGTGTGGCCCTCCCAAGGTGTGGCCCTCCCAAGGTGTGGCTCTCCCAAGGTGTGGCCCTCCCAAGGTGTGGCCCTCCCAAGGTGTGGCTCTCCCAAGGTGTGGCCCTCCCAAGGTGTGGCCCTCCCAAGGTGTGGCCCTCCCAAGGTGTGGCCCTCCCAAGGTGTGGCCCTCCCATGGTGTTACCCTCCCAAGGTGTGGCTCTCCCAAGGTGTGGCCCTCCCAAGGTGTGGCCCTCCCAAGGTGTGGCTCTCCCAAGGTGTGGCCCTCCCAAGGTGTGGCTCTCTCATAGTGTTACCCTCCCATGGTGTGGCCCTCCCATGGTGTGGCTCTCCTATGGTGTGGCCCTCCCATGGTGTGGCCCTCCCAAGGTGTGGCCCTCCCATGGTGTGGCTCTCCCATGGTGTGGCCCTCCCATGGTGTGGCCCTCCCATGGTGTGGCCCTCCCAAGGTGTGGCCCTCCCAAGGTGTGGCCCTCCCAAGGTGTGGCTCTCCCAAGGTGTGGCCCTCCCATGGTGTGGCTCTCTCATGGTGTTACCCTCCCATGGTGTTACCCTCCCATGGTGTGGCCCTCCCATGGTGTGGCTCTCCCATGGTGTGGCCCTCCCATGGTGTGGCCCTCCCATGGTGTGGCTCTCCCATGGTGTGGCCCTCCCATGGTGTGGCTCTCCCATGGTGTTACCCTCCCATGGTGTTACCTCCCATGGTGTGGCCCTCCCATGGTGTGGCTCTCCCATGGTGTGGCCCTCCCATGGTGTGGCCCTCCCATGGTGTGGCTCTCCCATGGTGTTACCCTCCCATGGTGTGGCCCTCCCAAGTGTGGCCCTCCCAAGGTGTGGCCCTCCCATGGTGTGGCCCTCCCATGGTGTGGCTCTCCCAAGGTGTTACCCTCCCATGGTGTGGCCCTCCCAAGGTGTGGCCCTCCCAGGTGTGGCCCTCCCATGGTGTGGCCCTCCCAAGGTGTGGCCCTCCCATGGTGTGGCCCTCCCATGGTGTGGCCCTCCCATGGTGTGGCCCTCCCATGGTGTGGCCCTCCCATGGTGTTACCCTCCCAAGGTGTGGCTCTCCCATGGTGTTGCCCTCCCATGGTGTGGCCCTCCCATGGTGTGGCCCTCCCATGGTGTGGCCCTCCCATGGTGTGGCCCTCCCATGGTGTGGCCCTCCCAAGGTGTGGCCCTCCAAGGTGTGGCCCTCCCAAGGTGTGGCCCTCCCAAGGTGTGGCCCTCCCCTGGTGTGGCCCTCCCATGGTGTGGCCCTCCCATGGTGTGGCCCTCCCAAGGTGTGGCCCTCCCAAGGTGTGGCCCTCCCAAGGTGTGGCCCTCCCATGGTGTTACCCTCCCAAGGTGTGGCTCTCCCATGGTGTTGCCCTCCCATGGTGTGGCCCTCCCATGGTGTGGCCCTCCCAAGGTGTGGCCCTCCCATGGTGTTACCCTCCCAAGGTGTGGCCCTCCCATGGTGTGGCCCTCCCAAGGTGTGGCTCTCCCATGGTGTTGCCCTCCCAAGGTGTGGCCCTCCCATGGTGTGGCCCTCCCATGGTGTTACCCTCCCAAGGTGTGGCCCTCCCAAGGTGTGGCCCTCCCAAGGTGTGGCTCTCCCATGGTTTTGCCCTCCCATGGTGTGGCCCTCCCATGGTGTGGCTCTCCCATGGTGTTGCCCTCCAAGGTGTGGCCCTCCCAAGGTGTGGCTCTCCCATGGTGTGGCCCTCCCATGGTGTGGCCCTCCCATGGTGTGGCTCTCCCATGGTGTTGCCCTCCCAAGGTGTGGCCCTCCCATGGTGTGGCCCTCCCATGGTGTGGCCCTCCCATGGTGTGGCCCTCCCATGGTGTGGCTCTCCCATGGTGTGGCTCTCCCAAGGTGTGGCCCTCCCAAGGTGTGGCCCTCCCATGGTGTGGCCCTCCAAGGTGTGGCCCTCCCATGGTGTGGCCCTCCCATGGTGTGGCCCTCCCATGGTGTTACCCTCCCATGGTGTGGCCCTCCCATGGTGTGGCCCTCCCAAGGTGTGGCTCGGTATCCATATATATGTCTATCCAATAATCTATTCTTTCATCGACCTATCTATCCCTGTGTCTATTCATCTATTTTCTTATCCATCGATCTATCCTTCTTTCCATCCATCTATATCTCTGTCCATCTTTCCATCCATCTATATCTCTATCCATCTATCTATCCATCTACATATCCACCTAACCATATATCTATCTATATATATCCACCTAACCATCTATCTATCCCTCTATATATTNTGTTGCTGAATGTACTATCATTTAGGAGACGGAAAAATATGTAAGTATAGTTGCAGTCAGGTTGCAGCCCGTCCTCGCATACAATCTAAGCTCGTTAATCCAGCCGCCAAACCCACTCTTTATGAATGAGAAGCGGTTTTACACACATAGGTTGCACACTTACATCTACCGGAACACACTTCAACACAACTCTGGCCCCTCGTTCGAATCCTTCCCCTTATGGTCGCTACTGTATTTTTGCCTCCAAGAGCCGCGACTCTCCGCTATTTATAGCAAAGCACCAGCCCCCAACCTCTGTTTTTTTAACCTACCAGACCACACACTAGAAGGTGAAGGGACGACGACGTTTCGGTCCGTTCTGCACCATTCTAAAGTCGATTGTGAAATCATTTTAAACAGATAATAACGGCTGTTTAATTCCAATATAAAAGATATGAACTAATTGATCACAAAGATTTATTTCTGAATATATACTGCATCAGCAAATCAGATTTATTATGCATATTTTACTGCATGAAACGCGCGTAAGTTTTACAATTATTTACAGGCCTGTGAGTAGCTACCAAGAGCGTAAATCTTGATGTTATTTACAGTCTCGGCTTCGTGTTGTGTTGACTTGTTCTAGTGTATATTTACACTGGTTTAACGTTGAGTACAGCCAGTGTAAAAACTTTATATTTACAATGGTTAAAGCAAGATTTAACGTTATGTAAAAAGATTGTATCAGACCCTTCCCATCCTTCCAATCAGTGTATTTACAATCTCCTTCACATTACCACACACCTTGACTGTGATTTACCTGAGGACGGTTTCGAGAGTTCTTTCTATTAGAGCAGCTTGATCCGTGTGGCTATTGTTCTTCCATGATCGCATATCCATCCATACACACCTGCAGTATTACCACCACAACTCTCCATACACACCTGCAGTATTACCACCACAACCATCCATACACACCTGCAGTATTACCACCACAACCATCCATACACACCTGCAGTATTACCACCACAACCATCCATACACACCTGCAGTATTACCACCACAACTATCCATACACACCTGCAGTATTACCACCACAACCATCCATACACACCTGCAGTATTCCCCCAACAACGCGTAGGCATGTGTCGTGAGGCGTGAGTGTGACGTGAGTGTGGCGTGAGTGTGGCGTGAGTGTGGCGTGAGTGTGGCGTGTGGCGTGAGTGAGGCGTGAGTGAGGCGTGAGTGAGGCGTGAGTGAGGCGTGAGTGAGGCGTGAGTGAGGCGTGAGTGAGGCGTGAGTGTGGCGTGAGTGTGGCGTGAGTGAGGCGTGAGTGTGGCGTGATTGAGGCGTGAGTGAGGCGTGAGTGTGGCGTGAGTGTGGCGTGAGTGAGGCGTGAGTGTGGCGTGAGGGAGGCGTGAGGGAGGCGTGAGGGAGGCGTGAGGGAGGCGTGAGTGTGGCGTGAGTGTGGCGTGAGTGAGGCGTGAGTGTGGCGTGAGTGTGGCGTGAGTGTGGCGTGAGTGTGGCGTGAGTGAGGCGTGAGTGTGGCGTGAGTGTGGCGTGAGTGAGGCGTGAGTGTGGCGTGAGTGAGGCGTGAGTGAGGCGTGAGTGAGGCGTGAGTGTAGCGTGAGTGAGGCGTGAGTGAGGCGTGAGTGAGGCGTGAGTGTGGCGTGAGTGTGGCGTGAGTGTGGCGTGAGTGTGGCGTGAGTGTGGCGTGAGTGTGGCGTGAGTGTGGCGTGAGTGTGGCGTGAGTGTGGCGTGAGTGTAGCGTGAGTGAGGCGTGAGTGAGGCGTGAGTGAGGCGTGAGTGAGGCGTGAGTGAGGCGTGAGTGAGGCGTGAGTGAGGCGTGAGTGTGGCGTGAGTGTGGCGTGAGTGTGGCGTGAGTGTGGCGTGAGTGAGGCGTGAGTGTGGCGTGAGTGAGGCGTGAGTGTGGCGTGAGTGAGGCGTGAGTGTGGCGTGAGTGAGGCGTGAGTGAGGCGTGAGTGTGGCGTGAGTGAGGCGTGAGTGTGGCGTGAGGGAGGCGTGAGGAGGCGTGAGGGAGGCGTGAGGGAGGCGTGAGTGAGGCGTGAGTGTGGCGTGAGTGTGGCGTGTGGCGTGAGTGTGGCGTGAGTGAGGCGTGAGTGAGGCGTGAGTGTGGCGTGAGTGTGGCGTGAGTGTAGCGTGAGTGAGGCGTGAGTGAGGCGTGAGTGTGGCGTGAGTGTGGCGTGAGGGAGGCGTGAGGGAGGCGTGAGTGAGGCGTGAGTGTGGCGTGAGTGTGGCGTGAGTGTGGCGTGAGTGTGGCGTGAGGGAGGCGTGAGTGAGGCGTGAGTGTGGCGTGAGGGAGGCGTGAGTGAGGCGTGAGTGAGGCGTGAGTGAGGCGTGAGGGAGGCGTGAGTGTGGCGTGAGTGAGGCGTGAGTGAGGCGTGAGTGAGGCGGCCTGGCAGCCACCCTCACAACCCCGGTGCCAGGATCGGTGTATTGATCTCTATACATGCGAGGGTCATCACTACAAAACACACTGTTGCTTGTAGCCAGGTGGCACCCTCGTGTGTGCGTGCGTGTGTGCGTGCGTGTGTGTGTGCGTGCGTGTGCGCGTAGTGCCTACATCTGGCACTGCCAGGAGAGCCAACCCCCCCCCCCCCCCCCCCGCTGTCTAGACAAGCCTCCCACCCCCTGCCACGCCTTCTCCAACCCTTCAAACCATAAATAAATCCTTAGTTGCGTGGTGTAGCCTGCGGCGGGAGTGCCGGGGAGCGGAGAGGTGGTGGCAGGCCGGCGTGTGTGACCTGGCCGCGGGACTGTCAAATGACCCGGCAGCTTGACCCGTGCCGCCCCGCCCACCATGACAACGGAGAACCTACCTTATGACCAGGCGACAAGTCCTCCAAAAGGCTCGTCTCTTTTCTCTCCTCGCCGCCTTGCTATTCACTCCACGCTACTCCCACTTAGCACCGACGTTTCTTTAATCTTTGCACTACACACTGCCGCTGGTCAAACACTAAAAAAAACGACACATTGGGTAGAATTTAGGGAAAGTTGGGCATGTGTGCGAGTCGTCAGAGGCGGACTCGATTGGCGGTGGGTGGCAGACAGGCCAGCTGGGCGAGGCGAGGCTCACACACTAGCTCCTTCGTCCTGGCCGCCACCAGCCGCCCGGGAACGAGTCTACCCTGATCGAAGGCCTCAACCAACTACCAGGCCACCACGCTTGTACCTCGCAGGGCGCGGCTTACTATGCATTCACTCAACCTTATTTTGAAGGCCAGGAGACACTCGAATATATTGTTTAACGCATAATGAGTTGAAATAAGTAAATTTGTGCATATGTAACTGTATATATAAAAGATAAAATACACACACCTTTTTTACACCTCATTTATGAGGTGTAAAATGCGTCACCAAGATACTTCCTTCTGATATACGACTACAGCAATACGAAGCTCTTTGAGACCGTTTTCCAAGTTCGTCTTGGAAGGTGAGATGGCAGACAACAGGTTGTAATTAATTGTCACTAGAAATTCCATTCACCCGTCAGTGTAGCGCGTGTGTGCACCACGAAACTGTCTCGTGGCGGCCTGAGAGTCCTCTGAAAATCGAAACTGGAGCGCGAGCGACGGCGGGAGGCGGCCGCCAGCCGCTCCTCCGTTATACTTGTCACAGGTGTATTCCCACCTTGATAAGAACACTTCAGCGATATATAAACCAGCCAGATTATGACCCGAATACTCATTGCCAGCCTCCGCTACAGTGTTGCCATGACGACCGTAGGATTAACGAGCATATCGACTTTAAAATCTGGAGGACAGAATGGAAGTAGGCGCGAGTGAATGGATTCCCAGAGAGGCACGGGAGGCCCAGACATAGCGGCAGTATTATGGCCATTTTGCACAGTTAATGATGGACAGGTGTCAAGCCCGGCGGCGCCCAGGACTCCAAATATGAGGAAGGCTTCGTTATGGAAAGTCAGACAGACACGTGGTCGGGCTGGCCGGAAAGGCAGCCAGCCCAAGGTGCTCGCGCTCCGCCAACAATGAACGGATAGAAGCACTTCTATCCTACACTAACCTTCTACAGGCATGCAGACAGGGCCTTCTCCATACCCATCAACTGATAGAAATAGGTACAATTCCTTCATTTAAACTTTTACTCAAGCGAATAGACATAAGATAGGCTGCATTCTTTTTTTTGTCGACGTAAACTTACCGGAATAGACACAAGGATAGGCTCCGCCCCATCCAAGTCAATCTTCGTTCAAATCAAATAAATAAAAACTTTATTAATAAACAGTTGTAAACTTATAACCTAGTTAAAACCTATTTTTTTTATCTTTATTTAAGACAATACATATTCAAGCGCTCAGGCATAAGAATAGTCTCGACCCCATCCCTCTCACTCTACACTCGTCCTGTTAGACATAGGGATAGGCTAGCCCCCATCCCCTACAACCCACACATAGTCGTCTAGACCAATGTTGCCCAAATGTGTCCACTGAAGCCCTCAAGGAAGCAATTCCAATCGTGACGGGACGAAACTCATCCAAGGAGAAGGATTGGAAAATGGGATAGGAACGATTTATGTGGCAAATTATTAACCTATTCTTCTGGATTTATGGTAAGGAGAATCTGAAAGAGCCTGAGGCAGCTAAGAAAACAATAAGATCTGAGACTTTGAAAACCATTGGTCTGTAACGGAGGGTGGGGGGGGGGTAAGGCAGAGGGATCCACACCCTTTTTTGAGGGGATGGGGGGGGGTTACCCATAGTCTTTGGGATGCGATCCCTGAACAATTTCTTTTGGCGTCTTCAACAAACATTGAGAGGAATGAGTCTATACCCTCTGGGAGATCATTTACCTATATCAGAAATAGGATAGGCCCGAGTACAGAGCCGTGTGCGACTCCTGGTGACTTCACGCCAGTCTGAGGTCTCACCCCTCACTGTAACTCTCTGCTTCCTATTGCTTAGGTACTCCCTTATCCACTGGAGCGCCCTACCAGTTACTCCTGCCTGTTTCTCCAGCTTATGCATCAACCTTTTATGCGGTACTGTGTCAAAGGCTTTCCGACAGTCCAAAAAATGCAGTCCGCCCATCCTTCTCTTTCTTGCTTAATCTTTGTCACCTGATCGTAGAATTCTATCAAGCCTGTAAGGCAAGATTTACCCTCCCTGAACCCATGTTGATGGGTTGTCACGAAGTCTCTTCTCTCCAGATGTGTTACTAGGTTTTTTCTCACAATCTTCTCCATCACCTTGCATGGTATACAAGTTAAGGACACTGGCCTTGTTGTTCAGTGCCTCTTGTCTGTCACCCATTTTGTATATTGGGGCCACATTAGCAGTCTTCCATATTTCTGGTAGGTCTCCCGTTTCCAGTGACCTACTATACACTATGGAGAGTGGCAAGCAAAGTGCTCCTGCACACTCTTTCAATACTCACTGTGAGATTCCGTCTGGCCCAACAGCTTTTCTCACATCCAGCTCCAATAGGTGCTTCTTGACCTCATCTCTTGTAATTTCGAACCTATCCAAGGTCACCTGGTTTGCTGCCCCTTCTCCCAGCGCCGTGACATCTCCCTGTTCTATTGTAAAGACCTCCTGGAACCTTCTGTTGAGTTCTTCACACACCTCTTTGTCATTCTCTGTGTACCTGTCCTCGCCCACCCTAAGTTTCATCACCTGTTCCTTCACTGTTGTCTTCCTCCTGATGTGACTGTGTAGTAGCTTTGGTTCGGTCTTAGCTTTATTAGCTATATCATTTTCATACCTTTTTCCAGCTGCTCTTCTCACACTAACATACTCGTTCCTGGTTCTCTGGTATATCTGTCTACTTTCTGGTGTTCTGTTATTACGGAAGTTCCTCCATGCCCTTTTGTTCAGCTCCTTGCTTTCATACATTCCCTATTAAACCACGGATTCTTCTTTTGCTTCTCTGTTTTTTCCTGTCGGGCTGGGACAAAACCTGCTTACAGCCTCCTGACATTTTTGGGTGACATAGTCCATCATGTCTTGTACGGACTTGGTTCCGAGTTCTGTGTCCCAATGTATATTCCATAGGAATTTATTCATCTCCTCATATTTTCCCTTTCGGTACGCCAGCCCTTTGTTTCCCAGTACTTTTTAGGGGGTGATAATTCCTAGCTCAACCAGGTACTCAAAGCTCAATACACTATGATCACTCATTCCCAAGGGGGCTTCCAACTTAACTCCCTTATATCTGACTCATTTAGGGTAAATATCAGATCAAGCATGGCTGGTTCATCCCCTCCTCTCATTCTTGTCGGTCCCTTGACGTGTTGACTTAGAAAGTTTCTTGTTGCCACATCCAGCAGCTTAGCTCTCCATGTGTCTGGGCCTCCGTGTGGGTCTCTGTTCACCCAATCTATCTTCCCATGGTTGAAGTCTCCCATGATTAGAAGTCTGGATCCGTTCCTGCTAGCCACAGAAGCTGCTCTCTCTATTATATTGATGGTGGCCATGTTGTTTCTATCATATTCCTGTCTGGGTCTTCTGTCATTCGGTGGGGGGTTATATATGACTACTACTATAATTTTCTGTCCTCCAGTTGCTATGGTGCCTGATATGTAGTCACTGAAACCTTCACAGTTCTGAATTACCATCTCTTCAAAACTCCAACCTTCTCTTATTAGCAAAGCTGCACCACCTCCTTCTCTCTCTTTCCTCACTACATAGTAGCCCTGTGGAAACACTGCGTTTGTTATGGTTTTCGTTAGCTTTGTTTCTGTGAGTGCTATTATGTCTAGGTTTTCTTCTAGTGCCCATTCTCCGCGTTCACTTGTTTATTTGCAATCCCATGTGTGTGTACTCACCTATTTGTACTCACCTATTTGTGCTTGCAGGATCGAGCATTGACTCGTGGATCCCGCCTTCCCAGCCATCGGTTGTTTACAGCAATGACTCCTGTCCCATTTCCCTATCAAACCTAATTTTAAAAGTATGAATAGAGTTTGCTTCCACAACCTGTTCCCCAGTGCATTCCATTTTTCCACTACTCTCACGCTAAAAGAAAACTTCCTAACATCTCTGTGACTCATCTGAGTTTCCAGTTTCCACCCATGTCCCTTGTTCTGTTATTATTACGTGTGAACATTTCATCTATTTCCACTTTGTCAATTCCCCTGAGTATTTTATATGTTCCTATCATATCTCCTCTCTCCCTTTTCTCTAGTGTCGTAAGGTTCAGTTCCTTCAGACGCTCTTCATATCCCATCCCTCGTAACTCTGGGACAAGCCTCGCCGCAAACCTCTGAACCTTCTCCAGTTTCCTTATGTGTTTCTTCAGGTGGGGGCTCCATGATGGCGCGGCATACTCTAGGACTGGTCTCACGTAGGCAGTGTAAAGCGCCCTAAAAGCCTCCTCACTGTGTGTGTGTGTGTGTGTGTGTGTGTGTGTGTGTGTGTGTGTGTGTGTGTGTGTGTGTGTGTGTGTGTGTGTGTTGTGTGTGTGTGTGTGTGTGTGTGTGTGTGGTGTGTGTGGTGTGTGTGTGTGTGTGTGGTGTGTGTGTGTGTGTGTGTGTGTGTGTGTGTCCCATTAACGTTAAGAACCATTTCTTTTCACATGGCAAATCAGGCAGCAATTCCATCCAGGCTCTTGTTCCCAGGTACCCACACAGCACCACCAGGACCCCCAGGTACCCACACAGCCCCACCAGGACCCCCAGGTACCCACACAGCACCACCAGGACCCCCAGGTACCCACACAGCACCACTAGGACCCCCAGGTACCCACACAGCACCACCAGGACCCCCAGGTACCCACACAGCACCACCAGGATCCCCAGGTACCCACACAGCATCACCAGGACCCCCAGGTACCCACACAGCACCACCAGGACCCCCAGGTACCCACACAGCTCCACCAGGACCCCCAGGTACCCACACAGCACCACCAGGATCCCCAGGTACCCACACAGCACCACCAGGACCCCCAGGTACCCACACAGCCCCATCAGGACCCCCAGGTACCCACACAGCACCACCAGGACCCCCAGGTACCCACACAGCACCACCAGGACCCCCAGGTACCCACACAGCACCACCAGGACCCCCAGGTACCCACACAGCACCACCAGGACCCCCAGGTACCCACACAGCAACACCAGGACCCCCAGGTACCCACACAGCACCATCAGGACCCCCAGGTACCCACACAGCACCACCAGGACCCCCAGGTACCCACACAGCACCACTAGGACCCCCAGGTACCCACACAGCACCACCAGGACCCCCAGGTACCCACACAGCACCACCAGGACCCCCAGGTACCCACACAGCACCACTAGGACCCCCAGGTACCCACACAGCACCACCAGGACCCCCAGGTACCCACACAGCACCACCAGGAACCCCAGGTACCCACACAGCAACACCAGGACCCCCCAGGTACCCACACAGCACCATCAGGACCCCCAGGTACCCACACAGCACCACCAGGACCCCCAGGTACCCACACAGCACCACTAGGACCCCCAGGTACCCACACAGCACCACCAGGACCCCCAGGTACCCACACAGCACCACCAGGACCCCCAGGTACCCACACAGCACCACTAGGACCCCCAGGTACCCACACAGCACCACCAGGACCCCAGGTACCCACACAGCACCACCAGGGCCCCCAGGTACCCACACAGCACCACCAGGACCCCCAGGTACCCACACAGCACCACTAGGACCCCCAGGTACCCACACAGCACCACCAGGACCCCCAGGTACCCACACTGCACCACCAGGACCCCCAGATACCCACACAGCCCCACCAGGACCCCCAGGTACCCACACAGCACCACCAGGACCCCCAGGTACCCACACAGCCCCACCAGGACCCCCAGGTACCCACACAGCACCACTAGGACCCCCAGGTACCCACACAGCACCACCAGGACCCCCAGGTACCCACACAGCACCACCAGGACCCCCAGGTACCCACACAGCCC
This sequence comes from Procambarus virginalis, assembly GCA_020271785.1. Lineage (NCBI taxonomy): Eukaryota > Metazoa > Arthropoda > Malacostraca > Decapoda > Cambaridae > Procambarus > Procambarus virginalis. Next base: position 48,808 of record WNGS01166654.1, read on the forward strand.
CACCAGGACCCCCCAGGTACCCACACAGCACCACCAGGACCCCAGGTACCCACACAGCACCACTAGGACCCCCAGGTACCCACACAGCACCACCAGGACCCCCAGGTACCCACACAGCAACACCAGGACCCCCAGGTACCCACACAGCTCCACCAGGACCCCCCAGGTACCCACACAGCCCCACCAGGACCCCCAGGTACCCACACAGCACCACTAGGACCCCCAGGTACCCACACAGCACCACCAGGACCCCCAGGTACCCACACAGCCCCACCAGGACCCCCAGGTACCCACACAGCACCACCAGGACCCCCAGGTACCCACACAGCACCACCAGGACCCCCAGGTACCCACACAGCACCACTAGGACCCCCAGGTACCCACACAGCACCACCAGGACCCCCAGGTACCCACACAGCATCACCAGGACCCCCAGGTACCCACACAGCACCACCAGGATCCCCAGGTACCCACACAGCACCACCAGGATCCCCAGGTACCCACACAGCAAGGCTTGGCGACATATTGGTGCAACACTGCCCAAACGTCGCAGATTAAGAGCAATCAACATTCCAACTTCGATTTGCTCTCTATCAGAAAGTTGGTAGAGTTGAGCTGTTTGTTTCCTGTTGCCAGGAAGTTCAATTAGGAGGGGCTTTGAGACGTGTATTGTCACCCCCGGTCTGATTTCAGCTCTTGGGACCCGATTGTGCACTGTAACTAGAGCCCCTTCTTGCTTAAATCTTAATCACCATTACCATCTCAGTCATTATATTCAACATTTCGCTTCCTCCTTCATTTCTTCCTCATTTTTCTCGTCCATGTTTTCTTATTATTCTTATTTTTGTTCTGCATTTTTTGAGAAATTGTCTTTCTTCACAAACTTCTGAGACAAAATTATTTACTGTATGTTAAAGTTATGAAAAACTATATATATATTTAGCCTGAACCAAGGTGCCGTGGGAGCTCGGTGGCTCTCATGCTCGTGGGAGGGAGAGTGGGAGAGATGTGGGAGAGGGAGACGTGGGAGAAGATTGGAAAGACGTGAGAGATGGTGGGAAAGGCATGGGAGAGGGGGCGAAAGACATAGCAGGAGGGAGAGGTATGGGAGAGAACGTTAGACATTACGAGAGGGAGGGCGAGCCGTGGAAGAGGGAGGGAGAGAGAGCCGTGGAAGAGGGAGGGAGAGAGAGCCGTGGAAGAGGGAGGGAGGGACATGGGAGTGAGAAGAAGACACGGTGGAGAGGGACGAGATGAATAGAAAGATGGAAAGTGAGAGGGAGGTGAAAGAGTGAGAGAAGGTGAGAGACTAGAGAGACAGAGAGAGAGGGAGCTAACACAACAGGAATGTGAATGAGAGAGAGGAGAGAAGAGAGATAAAGAAGGGGAGAGGAGAGGTGTGAACTAGAGAAGAGAGGGAGAAGAGGGGAAGAAGAAGACCGTAAAAAGAGAGGAGGGAATATATAACGAAGGAGGTAGAAGTGACTGGGAGAGTAAAAATCTAAGAAAGGGAATTTGACAAGACACAAAGAGTGAATGAGATGGATAAAGATGAATAGAGACTCATCCACAGAGTATGATAAACAAACTCGTGTTCGACTAACGGATCGCTGCAAGAGATGCTCACGATCGGGCGAGGAGTGTTGCAACTGAGAACTTAAGACCTGTGTCGACTTCTTAATAGGATATTCAAGAAATGGTGTTGATTTCTTGAAGAACAGGTGAACTGCCAGAAAGTTAGAAAGGTTTGCCACAATACACACACGCTTAGGGAAAATCAGGAGGAGCTATAGTGGCTCTTACAGGCATAGAATGTAACGGCATAGAACATAGTCTAAGAAAGAAACTAATAAAACATTAGGAGAAATAAAGCCTTAAAAGTCAAACTAGAAATGTTTATTCCCGCCTCACAAACCTGGTGGAATTCTATGACAACATGACATAAATAACAAGAGTGAATGACAGGTAGACTGCTTATTGTCGGACAGTCAAAAAGCTTTTAACAAAATACTCCACACGATGACAAAGCTGCATAAACAACTTGAAGGACACGAAACAAACTTTAAAAGCATAGCAATCCCCTTCCCCCCTCCCTCCTCCCCCCCCTCCACCCTCCTCCCCCTCCCTTCTCCCCCCCTCCCCCTTCCCCCCTCCCTCCTCCCCCCTTCCCCCCCCCCAACAAACTCAGCTTCACGCTGGAAAACCAGTCAGGTGATGGTGAGAAAGTTTGGAGCGTGTTCTGGAGGGAGGACGTGATCAAGACCCGTCATGTTCCTGATATACGTGAATGATGTTCCACGGGGAACTAAACTCGGTCACGTCAGTGTCTGGTAATGATGCGAGACTCAGGCGGAGAACGAACAAAGACTGCTGGAAGCTGCAAGAGGAACGCAACAAACTGAAAGAACGATTTAACGAGTGGTTGCTAGAGTTAAACTGAGTTTGGTGCAAAGAAATGAAGACGAGTGCAGGAAACAGAGACCGATACATAAAGTACTAAATATGGCGTGCACTAATTGGTTTAAGATGTATTAGTGATTGGATGATGAGAGGGGGGTGGGGGTGTGTGGGGGGACGTTGGGGTGGGGTGTGTGGGGGGTGTGTGGGGGGACGTTGGGGTGGGGGTGTGGGGGGGACGGTCGGTTGGGGGTGTATGGGGGGTGTGTGGGGGGACGGTGGGGGTGTGTGGGGGGGGGGGGAGAGGATGAGGGGAGGTTATGGGCCTGATATTGCCAAGATCTGTACCTCTTATCTCGACCATGGCGGCTTAGTCAATATTTACTAAGGACTTTACGAGGTCCGAAGTGCCATGAGATCGTCCACCACCTCTGATTATTATTCTTACGAGCGGCCTCGTAACGCTTCGGAGCTCGTAAGTTGTTCGGTGCAAATGGTGATTAAGTCGCCATGATCGAGGTAAGAGGTCACTATCTCGTAAGTGGACACGTAAGCTGTATGTGAATCTTATCCCAGGTGTGGCTCTCCCATGGTGTGGCCATCCCATGGTGTGGCCCTCCCAAGGTGTGGCCCTCCCATGGTGTGGCCCTCCCATGGTGTGGCCCTCCCATGGTGTGGCCCTCCCATGGTGTGGCCCTCCCATGGTGTGGCCCTCCCATGGTGTGGCCCTCCCATGGTGTGGCCCTCCCATGGTGTGGCCCTCCCATGGTGTTACCCTCCCATGGTGTTACCCTCCCATGGTGTGGCCCTCCCAAGGTGTGGCCCTCCCATGGTGTTACCCTCCCATGGTGTGGCCCTCCCAAGGTGTGGCCCTCCCAAGGTGTGGCCCTCCCATGGTGTGGCCCTCCCAAGGTGTGGCCCTCCCATGGTGTGGCCCTCCCAAGGTGTGGCCCTCCCATGGTGTGGCCCTCCCATGGTGTGGCCCTCCCATGGTGTTACCCTCCCATGGTGTGGCCCTCCCAAGGTGTGGCCCTCCCATGGTGTGGCCCTCCCATGGTGTGGCCCTCCCATGGTGTGGCCCTCCCATGGTGTGGCCCTCCCAAGGTGTGGCCCTCCCATGGTGTGGCCCTCCCATGGTGTGGCCCTCCCAAGGTGTGGCCCTCCCATGGTGTGGCCCTCCCATGGTGTGGCCCTCCCATGGTGTTACCCTCCCATGGTGTGGCCCTCCCAAGGTGTGGCCCTCCCATGGTGTGGCCCTCCCATGGTGTGGCCCTCCCAAGGTGTGGCCCTCCCATGGTGTGGCCCTCCCATGGTGTGGCCCTCCCATGGTGTGGCCCTCCCATGGTGTTACCCTCCCATGGTGTTACCCTCCCATGGTGTGGCCCTCCCATGGTGTGGCCCTCCCAAGGTGTGGCCCTCCCAAGGTGTGGCCCTCCCATGGTGTGGCCCTCCCAAGGTATGGCCCTCCCATGGTGTGGCCCTCCCATGGTGTGGCCCTCCCATGGTGTTACCCTCCTATGGTGTGGCCCTCCCAAGGTGTGGCCCTCCCATGGTGTGGCCCTCCCATGGTGTGGCCCTCCCAAGGTGTGGCCCTCCCATGGTGTTACCCTCCCATGGTGTGGCCCTCCCATGGTGTGGCCCTCCCAAGGTGTGGCCCTCCCATGGTGTGGCCCTCCCATGGTGTGGCCCTCCCATGGTGTGGCCCTCCCATGGTGTGGCCCTCCCATGGTGTGGCCCTCCCATGGTGTGGCCCTCCCATGGTGTTGCCCTCCCATGGTGTTACCCTCCCATGGTGTTACCCTCCCATGGTGTGGCCCTCCCATGGTGTGGCCCTCCCAGGGTGTGGCTCTCCCATGGTGTTAGCCTCCCATGGTGTGGCCCTCCCATGGTGTGGCCCTCCCATGGTGTGGCCCTCCCAAGGTGTGGCCCTCCCATGGTGTGGCCCTCCCATGGTGTTACCCTCCCATGGTGTTACCTTCCCATGGTGTGGCCCTCCCATGGTGTGGCCCTCCCATGGTGTGGCCCTCCCATGGTGTGGCCCTCCCATGGTGTGGTTCTCCCATGGTGTGGCCCTCCCATGGTGTGGCCCTCCCATGGTGTGGTTCTCCCATGGTGTGGCCATCCCATGGTGTGGTTCTCCCATGGTGTGGCCCTCCCATGGTGTGGCCCTCCCATGGTGTGGCCCTCCCATGGTGTGGCCCTCCCATGGTGTGGTTCTCCCATGGTGTGGCCCTCCCATGGTGTTACCCTCCCATGGTGTGGCCCTCCCAAGGTGTGGCCCTCCCGTGGTGTGGCCCTCCCATGGTGTTACCCTCCCATGGTGTGGCCCTCCCATGGTGTGGCCCTCCCATGGTGTGGCCCTCCCATGGTGTGGTTCTCCCATGGTGTGGCCCTCCCATGGTGTGGTTCTCCCATGGTGTGGCCCTCCCATGGTGTGGCCCTCCCATGGTGTGGCCCTCCCATGGTGTGGCCCTCCCATGGTGTGGTTCTCCCATGGTGTGGCCCTCCCATGGTGTGGCTCTCCCATGGTGTTACCCTCCCATGGTGTGGCCCTCCCATGGTGTTACCCTCCCATGGTGTGGCCCTCCCATGGTGTGGTTCTCCCATGGTGTGGCCCTCCCATGGTGTGCTCTCCCATGGTGTTACCCTCCCATGGTGTGGCCCTCCGTGGTGTGGCCCTCCCATGGTGTTACCCTCCCAAGGTGTGGCCCTCCCATGGTGTGGCTCTCCCATGGTGTGGCCCTCCCATGGTGTGGCCCTCCCAGGGTGTGGCCCTCCCATGGTGTGGCTCTCCCATGGTGTGCCCTCCCATGGTGTGGCCCTCCCAAGGTGTGGCTCTCCCATGGTGTGGCCCTCCCATGGTGTGGCTCTCCAAGGTGTGGCTCTCCCATGGTGTTGCCCTCCCAAGGTGTGGCCCTCCCAAGGTGTGGCCCTCCCAAGGTGTGGCCCTCCCAGGTGTGGCCCTCCCAAGGTGTGGCTCTCCATGGTGTTGCCCTCCCATGGTGTGGCCCTCCCATGGTGTGGCCCTCCCAAGGTGTGGCCCTCCCAAGGTGTGACCCTCCCATGGTGTGGCCCTCCCAAGGTGTGGCTCTCCAAGGTGTGGCTCTCCCATGGTGTGGCCCTCCCATGGTGTGGCCCTCCCATGGTGTGGCCCTCCCATGGTGTGGCCCTCCCAAGGTGTGGCTCGGTATCCATATATATGTCTATCCAATAATCTATTCTTTCATCGACCATCTATCCCTGTGTCTATTCATCTATTTTCTTATCCATCGATCTATCCTTCTTTCCATCCATCTATATCTCTGTCCATCTTTCCATCCATCTATATCTCTATCCATCTATCTATCCATCTACATATCCACCTAACCATATATCTATCTATATATATCCACCTAACCATCTATCTATCCCTCTATATATTTATCTGGATATTCTGTCCATCCATCAATCTATCTCTCTATCCCTCTATACTGTCTTCTAGCCATTCATCTATCTGTTCACCTATCTATTTATCCATCTAACTTTCTACTCGTCTATCTGTCCTTTATCTTATATCCATGTTTCCATCTCTGTCTAAGCCCGTGTGTGTGTGTCTCTCTCTCTCTCTGCCTCTGCTTCTCTCTACATGTTTTCTCTCTACAAAATAACTGTGTTTACCCACGCCGTGTGGGAGTGTGCCACTGAGCGGCTCAGAGGTATGAAGTATTACATAGAATAGTTTCCTATTTACTGTTTGGATATATCCTCCCTCAACACCACGAAGACTTGTGAAGTCCTCACGGTGTTGTGCTTGTTTATCGTCTGTTTTATGCTATTACGGACAAATTATGGATAGCAGGAAGTTTCTGTTCATTTTCCCGAAGTCAGGGAATAATGATGTACTGTACTGTATAATGCTATAAAAAAATATTGCTTTGTAAATTGTTTTTAAGAGTCA
>WNGS01166656.1:0-10046 GCA_020271785.1 Procambarus virginalis
TCCATTGCCAGTCTCTGTATTTCAGATGACATCACTAAAAATTTTAGCTCCTAGCCACAGAAAAAAATAAAAAATAAAATTGGAAAAAAAACAAAAATTTGCACGGCCCCTAACACAAGGCCACACTAACCTTAATCGTGAAGGGATCCAGCTGGGTGTCCAGTCAGTGCAAAGAATGTCCTACGCCAGATGAGCTGGACCCTAGGCTAGCACACAACCGTTCTGCGGAAACAAGAATTTTTTAGTTTTGGCACTCAAAAATCTAATTTTTTACAATACTAAAGTTCATCCCGGACTGGCCAACCACTTGTTCCGAGAAATGGTGGGCTTGCTATGGGGGAACTGGTACTATTAAGGGGTAAGGGTAGTTAGAATACAGAGGTATCAAATATGGGAGAACTAAAAGGCCCGGCCCCCAAAGAAAATTATCCACAGTAATAATAACTTGCTACTAGACCCTGTTAGACTAGAGGTAGATCGTTGCACTTCCACACAGGAAGAAGGGATACTCTGTTCTAGCTTACTTATTTATTAACCCCTTAACAATCCCCCATATACATTCACACAAATAACAATAATTATAATACTAACTTTACCACACTATCTTACGTTAAAAGCCTTGGTCTACATAAGCAGGATACAAGGGTTTACACTGAATACAAGCTAGGGTAAAGCTCTACTGTTGAATCACTTGAAGTTAGAGTCAGCTTAGGGTAGGGGGACCACGTGGTTCCAATGGGACCCCCTTTAGAATAACTAGTAAGATAAACACTTAAAAACACTTACTACACCCCAAGTACACTACTCTACACATAGAACATGGGTATGCCAGATAATAAACGATAATGAGCACAGTATATACTTATCTAGAGCAGGACACAGAAATAAAGAAACGAGAAGGAAGGGTAGGAGGTTCTGGTCCACACGACGCCAGCTGAGAGAAGACCGCCTCAGTGCAGATCAACCTCCCGCATTCGGGTGGTGCCGGGAAGAGCCTAATTGATCGTACAGCTATACACATTAAAACATCTTCCCCTATGCCTCATATTGTTACTTTACTCGTTCTAAGGATAGTTAATCTTATAACAATGTTACTTAATCCACAACAAGTTGAAGAGTCTGAATGCTCTTTGAGAAACAAGAATAGTCTTACGTCTGGCAGGGAAGATACAAACAAATGCAGTTCGCGATGCGTCTAATACTATAAGGTAGTTTATTAAGCTCAAATTTCACCTCTGGTTTCCATCTAAAGAACCCAGGGTCGTAACAACCATGAATCAAAAGGTGTACAGATTCCTGAGCCTATTGGGCTCTATCATATCTGCACTTGAAAGTGTGTATGGAGTCAGCCTCCACCACATCACTTCCTAATGCATTCCATTTGTCAACCACTCTGACACTAAAAAAGTTCTTTCTAATATCTCTGTGGCTCATTTGGGCACTCTGTTTCCACCTGTGTCCACTAGTGCGTGTGCCCCTTGTGTTAAAAAGACTGTCTTTATCTACCCTATCAATTCCCTTGAGAATCTTGAATGTGGTGATCATGTCCCCCCTAACTCTTCTGTCTTCCAGCGAAGTGAGGTTTAATTCCCGTAGTCTCTACTCGTATCTCATACCTCTCAGCTCGGGTACTAGTCTGGTGGCAAACCTTTGAACCTTTTCCAGTTTGGTCTTATCCTTGACTAGATATGGACTCCATGATGGGGCTGCATACTCCAGGATTGGCCTAACATATGTGGTAGACAAAGTTCTGAATGATTCCTTACACAAGTTTCTGAATGCCGTTCTTATGTTGACCAGCCTGGCATATGCCGCTGATGTTATCCTCTTGATATGGGCTGCAGGAGACAGGTCTGGCGTGATATCAACCTTCAAGTCTGTTTCTTTCTCTGACTCTTGAAGTGTTTCATCTCCCAGATGGTACCTTGTATCTGGCCTCTTGCTCCCAAAACCTATCTTCATTACATTACATTTGCTTGGGTTAAACACTAACAACCTTTTGTTTGACCATTCCTTCAGCTTGTCTAGGTCGTCTTGAAGCCTCAAGCAGTCCTCCTCTGTCTTAATCCTTCTCATAATTTTGGCATCGTCCGCAAACATTGATAGAAATGAATCTATACCCTCCGGGAGATCATTTACATATATCAGAAACAAGATAGGACCGAGTACAGAGCCCTGTGGGACTCCACTGGTGACTTCACGCCAATCGGAGGTCTCAATCCCTCACCGTAACTCTCTGCTTCCAATTGTTCACGTACTCCCTTATCCACTGGAGCACCTTACCAGCTACACCTGCCTGTCTCTCCAGCTTATGTACCAGCCTCTTATGCAGTACTGTGTCAAAGGCTTTCCGACAATCCAAGAAAATGCAGTCCGCCCAGACCTCTCTTTCTTGCTTAATCTTTGTCACCTGGTCGTAGAATTCTATTAAGCCAGTCAGGCAAGATTTACCCTCCCTGAACCTATGTTGGCGATTTGCCACGAAGTCCCTTCTCACCAGGTGTGTTACCAGGTTTTTCTCACGATCTTTTCCATCACCTTGCATGGTATACAAGTCAAGAACACTGGCCTGTAGTTCAGTGCCTCTTGCTTGTCGCCATTTTTGTATATTGGGACCACATTTGCCACCTTCCATATTTCTGGTAGGTCTGCCGTCTCCAGTGACCTACTATACACTATGGAGAGTGGCAAGCAAAGTGCCTCTGCACACTCTTTCAGTACCCATGGTGAGATCCCGTCTGGACCAACAGCCTTTCTAACATCCAGATCCAGCAGGTGTCTCTTGACTTCCTCTCTCGTAATTTCGAACCCTTCCAAGGCCGCCTGGTTTACCTCCCTTTCTCCTAGCACAGTGACCTCTCCTTGTTCTGTTGTGAAGACCTCCTGAAATCTCTTGTTGAGTTCTTCACACACCTCTTTGTCATTCTCTGTATACCTGTCCTCGCCTGTTCTAAGTTTCAATACCTGTTCTTTCACTGTTGTTTTCCTTCTGATGTGACTGTGGAGTAGCTTTGGTTCGGTCTTGACTTTGTTGCTATATCATTTTCAAAACTTTTCTCTGCTTCTCTTCTCACCCTGACATACTCATCCATGGTTCTCTGGTATCTCTTTCTGCTTTCTGGTGTTCTGTTATTCCGGAAGTTCCTCCACGCCCTTTTGTTCAGTTTCTTCGCTGCCGTACATGCCCTGTTTTACCTGTTGCTTCTCGGATTTTTCCCTTTGGGCCGAGAAAAATTGTGAATTGTGTGTGTGTGTGGGGGGGGGGTATTTTTGTGTGAACTAACCAAAGTTGTGCTTGCGGGGTTGAGCTGCCTCTCTTTAGTCGCCCCGCCTCTCAACTGTCAAAAAAGTGGAGTATAGGTTCCTGAGCATATTGGGCCCAATCATATCAACATTTGAAACTGTATATGGAGTTTGCCTTCACAACATTACTTCCTAGTGCATTACATTTGTCAACTACCGCAGACACCGACAATATTCTTTCAAATTTGTTCACTGTCAAATTTTTTACTTTGTACTAAGTTTGTACTTAAATCCCCACCGTGTTCCACCCATGCTAAATAGTATGTTTCTCCATCCTTTCATTTCCTTTGAGAATTTTTTAGATGATGATCATGTCTTCCAATACTCATGTCTTCATGTAACCTTTCCTCGAAATTCATTGCTCTCAGCTCTGGTGGCATATTACTCTGGTGGTGTTGGAAATTTCCAACACTTATCATCTACTATTGTATTATAATAACTTATCATCATTACACTAATTACAGTAGTTATTAATACCACTAACGGTAGTGTTAATATAATTTAATCTGAGCCTATTGCTGATAATATGACTCCCGATCATGTAAAAACGAGAGTTATTAATTGAGATTATTTAGTAACAATTTTTATTTTGTTACGATCGAATGCTATGGAGAGTATAAATATCATCTCCATTTCTCGTTAGAGATCATTTATCGAGAATATGATAATTATTAAATCCCTATAATTGCAACCCAGTTCCTATTATTGCATTTCATCCATAATTGCGCGGAAAAGAATAATTCGTGATTAATAATTTCTGCGGTGAATGCGAGAGCGGGTTGAGGGAGGAGACGCCATTACTTAGCTACTCACGAGGCAGCCTGGCGTGGAGAGTGGCGAGACGCATGATGGCGACTGGGAGTGCTTATCGACAAGAATTACGTTGATACCCAGTTAACAAGTAACAATTACTTATCCATGTGTTCTCTCGTGCCCAGCCAGTTAATAACGCGTCAACAATTGAAGCCACGACCCGTAATTACGTGTGCACAGCAGTGAACGCTTGAGATCGGCTGACGCGATCTCGGCAGACTTCAGTATTTAATACGCTCAGCTAAGTATAGAATTCTGGTTTGATGCATCATTCGAGATTTTATATTTGTGAGTAGTCTGTCGTTAGGATGTGAAATTAACAACCACATAACGTGAGTAAATTTCATTGTTACTCAGTTTCATGAGTATCTGAAAATAATTCGTAGCCTAATCAATTGCTACTTAAATTCTCTTGATTTCAGCGTGTATACGAGGTGCCAGCAAGGTTCTCATCAGTCGTGTTATTTACCTCGGGTTCTTTCTTTATTGGGATCCCGTGACCACGAGGACGAATGACGAACTGGCGTTATAGAAATCGTCTTACAGCTAAGACACATTTTTCCTACAAATTTATTCAACCTGATTATCGATTCTTAGATAAGTCATATAGAATCTTTACATTGAATAATTATTGCCAGATTTGGTAATTAATGTTTATGCTCGAACTGTGCTCAGTGATTAATGATCTTTAATATTCATGATTTGAATTACCATATATTTGAATCTATTGTAGTTTAGATTTCTCATGTTATTAATCCAACAATGAACTAATGACGAACCACACTGGTTCCTAGATATATATGAACTTCTAGAAATAACCCCCCAATGTTGATATTTGAGGCTTTGGCTTTAATTAATAATACAGTCTTCATTATTTTCAAGTGATTATTCTATGAATGAGTTTCCATAGACACTGGTTCTCTAGTGTCATTCTGATGATCACTATTATTTGTTTCCCTCTTTTCCCAAAGTGGGTGGTCCTTCGATTTCTTTCAATACAATAATCAAATAATTTAATTTCTGAGTTCAAGCCCCAGATACCCAACAGGTGGCATACCTCTGAATCTTCTCTAAATATGTATTGTGTTTAACTAGGTATGGACTCCACAATGGAGTTGCATACTGCAGGAATAGTCTGGCATATGTTGTACAAGGTTCTGTCCTTGTACAAATTTCTAAAGTTAGTTCTTATCTTGGCCAATCTTGCATACGCCGCTGATATCCTTTTGATGTGGGCCTCTAGGGACAAGTTTGGTGTGATATCAACAATCAGATCTTTCTCTCTATTTGACTCTTGCAGGCTTTCACCTCCCAGATGGTACCTTGTGTTCGGCCTCTTGCTCCCTTCGTCAAATTTCATTACTTCACACTTGAGCTAAACTTCAGTAGTCATATTCTAGACCATTCCTCCAATTTGTCTAAATCGTCTTGTAGTCTCTGTCTTTCTTCCTCTGAATTAACACATTGTGTGTGTGTTAGCATGAAGTACAATTATGAGAGGCCGGGAATTGTAGCGTTTGTGACTGATGTAGTTTCAAACCCCGCCCACTGTTGGCGTCACAAGTCAGGTAACCAAGCCATTCTTTTATCATTGTTGTTCCTACAATGTTTGTTAATCACTACATTGACTTAAGTGGTTGAAACGTTCATATTTTGGGTAGTTTAACGTTGCAGCAGAATGTCATCAGCGGTGTTGGTGTTGTGAACTCCGGGGATGACATTATTAAGTTGTTGTTGTTGATTTAGGGGCGACGACGATCGTGGGATCGGATGCGCCCCGACGTAACCGTGAAGGATTGATCGTAAAGCCCGGAAAGGTGAAACGCCAAGCCTAATCGTGAAACGAGTGACGCCAGTCACTGGAAACTAATATGCCTCGCGGCAAAGAAACGCAAACAGGCATGATTGGGGAGCCCAAGGAGTCCCTCAGGGGTGACAAGCACTGGCCCCGCCCTACACAAAGTACACTGCGTAGCAAAACCAAAAAATGGGCTCCAAGCTAAAACGCAAAAGTCATCCAGTTTTCCCCGGCAGAGCAGAAGCCTGCTTTCCACCACGGTTTAGGGCACACCAGGAGCCCACCAAGACCAACCAGCTCCAGGCACCTCTCGCTCATGTCGGCGCCAGATACCGTCACCCCGCCGGGAGAACCAGCCAGAACACGTAAAAAAATCTATCAACAATCCCGTGACCCAAGGCGACATGTGCGCCAGGCGTCGTACAACCAGACCATTGAAGAGGAATGCCAAACGGCAGTATAAAATCCAAATCGCAAAACAAAACGCAAACCGTTGGCTCCCAGGCGGAGGAGGTGTCCAGACGTCCGCCCGGAGTCAAGGTTGAACCAGCGACATTATTATGAGGTGCAGCTACATTATTATGAGGTGCAGCATTTAGGTGATTCCTTGCTGTGATTGGCTGTCGTGGTGAATATTAACAAAGAGTTTCTATCAGTGACATGCAAGTGCGGGAATGCTTCCTTCAGCACGATAACCTGCCTCATGGGCTGCTGTTCGTCTGTTCATGGTACAATGTTCTGCTAATAGATGGTGCCAACTGTATCTCACATACTGATGCTTGACGTTGCCCTGTTGGTAGTGTAATTTTATGCCAACAGATGGCATGTGGTGTATCTTACGTCTGCTGCTAATCTAATCTGTTGATAGTGCATTTTCAGCAACTGGCATCAGCTCTATTATTTACCTCAGAATTCCCTTGAAAACAAATGTACAAACCCCTCTCCCTATGACAAGATTAAATACCCTGTTGTTATTAGACATTTTTTATTCACATATTCTTGGAGCTTTGCATTTATTTTGTTAATTTTTGTGGATATCATCATATTACCAACTTGTACAAGATTTGATTGATGAAGACCTCTCCCAATCAATCTGGAGAGAATTTCTGACAAATCTGCCTTAATTATAATTACAAAGCAATACAACATGAATATTGTATTGTAATGGTCTATACTGTTTGGACCGGCTCAACGATGATGTCCTCTTGGGATTCATTCCTCAACTGATAGCTGTAAACTATCTGAAGACCCAAACCTCGTTACAACATGAATTAGAATATATATCCTCACCCTCATGTTCCTTACCCACCTTTCCGCCCCTCCACTCCTCAACCCTCATATAACAATCTCCACCCCCCCCCCCTTCCCTCACCCATCCACCTCCTCCTCAACCGAACCAGATGTTTGGGTCCTCTGCACCCTCTCAGGGAGAATACCAATCAATAGCCCGCACTGTCTGCCAGAGAAAACCCTTTCCGAAGCCTCAGTTTGACAGACAACTTACTAGAAGGTATCAAAGCAACATCAGCCAGAATCTTACAACACATCCCCAAAGCAGCCACCCCCATGCAGCAGCCAAACTATCCTCCCTCCTGAGAGAAGTAAACGACTCTCCTCGAACGACTCAAGCATGGCACAAGCTCGTACTTTTTGCCAACATATGTCTAGCCACCCCTGCAAGGAGAGACAAAACCTTAGCTGCCTTAGTCATCAAAGCCATAAATTATTTTCCCAGGGAGGGCAACCAGGTGCGCCTTCCCACTCATAGGAGAAACACCCGCGGCAGGAAGGGAAACAATAGCGTATCCGAGACCTCGAAAATCAGAGCAACACTCACGAAGAAAATCGAAAAAGGAAACACTATAGGTGCAATAAGAGTCATCTCCAGTGAAGACTCAAATGTTCACAGAGCTGCCACAACAGCTCAAGCCCTCTGGGGCAAACACCCACCCAAGGATCCACGTGAGTACGACATTCTACCAGTTGTGGTTACCTGAGCAGAACCTCTCTGGATGAACGAATCTGGGGTCTATAAAGCAGCCTTGTACTTGTCAACAGGATAAGCAGATATCACACACACACACACACACAGAGGGAATGGAGTATTGAGTGTGGGAGGGGTGGGGGTCAGCCAGAGGGGAGGAAACCAGCACGACCCTTCACTGAGGAGGAGGTCAATCATAATCCATGGATTAATTGAAGCCAAGGCATCATCGAGGCAGGAAAGGATGGAGATTGAAGATTTTGAGTTACAAAAGATCTGCTATCAGAGCCGAGATAGCAGGGAATGAAATGAGAATCCACCGCCTCATTGGGGCATATAACTGTAACAAGAAACGACTTGTCCTGGTACAGTTCACTAACGAAGAGGCAGTGGATTACATACTGGAACGCAAGCACTTACTCAGAGGTAACAAAAAATATTACAATGTGTATATTGACAAACACATGACCAAAGATGAGCAGTTAGCCCACAGGGCGAGCCTTCCTCGAAACACCTCGTCAAATTGGAACGTAGTTACCCCACCCCAGTGCTAACCCACCCCGTGCTAACCCACCCCGTGCTAACGAACCCACAGCTGCTTCCCAAGTCACACCCTCCCAAATCAGCCCTCTTTGCCCTGCTTATCACCCCAACACCTCCCCTGACCCCTCTGACCCCATTGCTTTCGAATCCATCTGCTTCATCCCACATTCCAAGGACCCCCTCATCCCCTCAATCCCCAAAACCCGCCCAGCCCTCATTCCCTCAACCACCCAAACCCGCCCAGCCCTCACCCCTCCTCATCTCCTCTCCTTCCATGTGACCCCTACCCTTGCGAGGGAGGCACATGGACCCCCAGTGGTGGACAAGGGGGGGGGAACCCCACCTCTTCCTTAATTCTCTTTCCCCCCCCCCTTCTGCCCCAATGCACAACCTACCCTGATTTCCCCCTGACTAATACAACCTCCCTACCACTATCACTATCCATGTTCCATCCGCCCCTCTACCTCCACCCCCTCTATCCTCCCCCCCTCACTTCTCAACCTCTATCTGACTCTCAACCTTACGCTACCTCTCAACCCCTCTATGCCTTTCAGACCCTCCCTAATCTTCTAACCCAGTATGCCCTTACTACCCCCAGACCTTCCTACTACCTTCCTAGATGCCCAGCCCCTATTCGCCACCCATGTACCCCTCCAGACCCCATCCACCCCCAAGACACCTCACGGATCTCCCGCGACCCCATTAACCCCCAGATCCCCCCAGACTCTCAGAGAAAGGGCGAACTCTGGTACCAGAGTTTCCATGAAGAATCTCAAGGTTATGTACACCAATGTTGATAGGGTATCTAATAAAGCAGAAGAGATAAAAGAAAGAGTGAGTGAGGCAGATCCTGACATAGTTGCAATAGTGGAAACTAAAATAAATGGCATGATCTCGGATGCATCTTTCCAGAGGGTACCAGATGATAAAAAAAGAAAGGACACAGAGGCAGGGAGGGGGAGTGGCACTCCTAATAAAGCGGAAATGGAAGTTTGAAGACCCAGAAAATTAAGATACCAATGAGAGCATAAGCTCCATACATGGAACTCTGACAGCAGATGGGAGGAAGATTGTCATTTTGGTAATCTACAATCCCCCACTAAATAGTAGAAGACCCAGGCAGGAGTATAATGACAAAAACAAGGCATGTATAGATGAACTGCAGAAGGCAGTAACATTAGCTCACAGAATGAGAGCGAAACTGCTGGTCATGGGGGACCTAAATCATGGAGAGGTAAATTGGGAATCAAGGAATCCCCATGGAGGGGACGAAACGTGAGGAGCAAAGTTAAATGTTATAAACTGGAATTTCCTAACTCATCATTTGAAGGAAGACCCAAGGAAAGAGGATGGGATACACCGAGCCTATTGGACCTGATTTTCTCCCAGAACGTAGAAAACATCGAGAATTTGGAACATGAAATACCTTTAGGGGCCAGTGACCATTGTGTCCTAGCCTTTGACTACATGATGGAACTCAACTTGTGACCAAGGGACAAGAGGTCCGGGAAAATAGAGTTGACTACAGGAAAGGAGACTACAGGAGGATAAGGGACTATCTGGGCGAAGTGCAGTGGGAGGAAGAAATTAGAGGAAAACAGTCCA
>WNGS01166657.1:11562-23789 GCA_020271785.1 Procambarus virginalis
ACCCGGATGGGCACATGTATAAGCAAGTAGATGGGGTCGCCATGGGTTCTCCCCTAGGTGTCTGTTTGCGAACTTCTACATGGTACTATCGAGAAAAAAGTCTTAGTCGACTTGACTTGAAACCGGCCATATACTGCAGGTATGTTGACGACATTTTTCACAGGTACCTGATGTCAGATATCTGCAGGAGCTGAAAGAGGCGTTGAGCAGAATTCTGTTTTGCGTTTCACTTACGAGATGGAGAAGGATGGAAGCTGCTGTTTCTAGATTGTAACAGTCATGGAAAGGAGCGGAGGTTTCCACACTGCAGTCTACACTAAGGAAACAAACATAGGAATGTGCCTAAATGCCAACAGTGACTGCCCAGACAGGTACAAGAGGAGTGTTGTTAATGTTTATGTCGACCGTGCTCTCAGCCACAGCTCAGAATGGAAGCAAGTCGACGAAGAACTCTGTAGGGTAAGGCAGGTCCTATTCAACAACGGCTTCTCCAATGTTTCATTGAAGACATCATAAGAAGGAAAGTGAAACGCCATGCAACGTCTGAAGAGACAACTAATACAACACCTATACCCCCTATTAGACTATTTTACAGGAACTTCTTCTCCACAGCTCATAAAACGGAGGAAAGGGTCCTGAAAGATATTGTTAATAGAAATGTTATCCCTACAGACAAAAATCAGAAGATACAACGAACGATTTACTATAAAACCAAAAAAACGGCCAGCCTACTCATGAGAAACTCTCCAGACACGAGCAGAACGCTCTAAAAGAGACAAACGTCGTCTATGCCTTCAAATGCCCTCTTGGGGACTGTAAGCCTCAAAAAACTCAGTATATAGGCAAGACAACAACATCTCTTTCCAGGCGTTTAACGATGCATAAGCAACAGGGCTCCATTAAGGAACATATATTCTCTTCCCACAACCAAACCATCACCAGAGAAATCTTAGCAAACAACACAGAAATCATTGATAGATACAGCGACAGCAGGCGGCTTGACATCTGCGAGGCACTACACATCAAGAAGTCAACACCAGCAATCAACAGCCAATTATGCACAACTATATTCTACCCACTTCAAGACTCCGCTCCAATATAGAAACATCAAGAAATATGGGCCAATAGGCCATCTGCAGTTCAATCTTTACCCATCTTCTGCAAATCTATACCCATTGTTCCGTGTTCTGTGTTTTGTTGAAAGTTTGTTTTTCACCCCACTATTGTATTACATCACCTCACCCAATGCAGGTATAAGAGCCAATGCTGTTTTCAGTCATAAGTTGTATGTGGATAAACTAAAGTCTTTGAAAATGTAATAAGTTTTATGAAACGCGCTCAAGTGTCGCGTCAGACTAGAAATAAAAATGGATTTTGGAGAATTGATTTTCATTTACCATCACCAGTAAAAAGAAACCTAAGGAAAATCGAGAAAATTCGTGTTAGAATTATTAACCTACTTTTTCGGTCATATTTATTAATATATATATATATATATATATATATAATATATATATATATATATATATATATACTATATATATATATATATATATATATATATTCAGAAATCCACAGAGAAAAATGAAAGGAGGTAACGTTTCGACTTGTTAAGCCTTTGTCAAACCAGACTGACCGGTCAGACTGACCATGGTCAGTCTGGTTTGACAAAGGCTTTAACAAGTCGAAACGGTACCTCCTTTCATTTTTCTCTGTGGATTTTCCGCATAAAATGATCAGTGTTTTTGTGATCATCAATTGCATATATATATATATATATATATATATATATATATATATATATATATATATAATATATATATATATATATATATATATATATATATATATATATATTTATTTATTTATATATATATATATATATATATATATATAGATATATATATATTATATATATATATATATATATTTATTTATTTATTTCTAGGTAAAGCGTGATTGTCGCAAGCTGGCGATATTTGTAGAATTTGTGGATGGGGCTCATCACATCTCTTCATACATACGACTTATACTTGTCTCTTCTGTGGAGAAACTGTTTGTGTGCAGACTAGTGGTGAGCACAGGAGAAGCTGTGCTAGATTTATATGGCTTATTTTATTTAATTATTTATTTATTTATTTATTTATTTATTTATTTATTTATTTCAAAATGAGAAATATTTAGATGGTTTCCCCTATCTCCATGAGAGTGGGAGAGTGAGAGTATATATTTATACACTATTTCCTTGATAGGAGGTAAACATCACTCGTCTACCCTTCCTACCAGAGAGGCTGGGTTCATATGTCTCGTGTGTGGTAATACCACTCTGAGACCTCACCCCACATTCGCTTGTGATACTTGTGAGACCTCTCTCTGTGATGGGTTGGTCTCTGAACATCTACAAATATGCTCCCAAGGTGAGTGAATAAACCCCACTCCACCATTATTTCTCTTAAGAAGCTTTTTTGAGAGGTGTTGCCTTTTATTATTATTATTATTATTATTATATTATTATTATTATTATTATTTATTATTATTATTATTATTATTATTTTCCAGGAACGATTCAGTGGCAGGTAAAAACATCACAGGGTCAGAAAGGAGAGGAACATTACAAAGCACAGCGTGACAATGAACCCTTAGGTGGTGGTTGGGTTAGTCAGTCCAATGCAAATGGAGGGGAGGGGGGGGTGGAGGAAGTGATGAGTGATGAGATGATGATGATGGTGATGATGATGGTGGTGGTGGTGGTGATGGTGGTGACATCTCTCAGGCAGGTCCTAGTGGTCTTAGACCTCTTGACAACAATCGAGATAATGGACTAATTAGTGACGAAAATTCTTCAGATGTGGAGGATGTTATAGTCACCCCCCACTTAATTAATAGGGTGAGGGCCCTGGGGATCTCTTTACTAGAATAGAATATTCCATCCCCACAGCCTTCGCCACAGACCCTATAGGACTCCTAAGCAACTTAGGGACTATTACATATCTGAAATAGAGAATTACATGAATTCTCTTGGGGCATGGTAATTTTACTTCTTCATTAAAAATCCTTCTCGAGATGAAGGTAAACTTTTAAAACAACGACTCACAGAAGATGATGACTTTAGGGAACACTTCATAACGACACCTGCTAGACTGGTAACTCTTGAGGAGGTGGGTAATCTTATTGATTGCTGGGTGGGTTATTGATTACACGACTGAAGGATCTCCTTCAGAAACAGAAGGGAGGTGGTTTCATACTATATAATGTCGATTTCCTGAAAATCGTCATCTGTAATGCCAGTGTAAGGTCAGTTTTGGGGGATTATGTCTCTTATCCCCCCTTTCTAAGGGGACGAAATGAGGTCTTCAACCCAAACCCTGTAGGAAACAACAGAACATGCATTATTCAATGCATCGCTGCTTTTCTGACATCACCACAAGGGTGGAAATGGAGACGTATAGGGAGACTTGTAGAGTCTCACTCTAGGGTTAGGAAAATGGTCAAATACGACCATTTATCCTTCCCTCTCTCGTGGGAGGATATCTCTAAATTGGAGAATAGAAATAAACTATCCATTTTTTTGTATTCAATACACAAACATACAGACGGTGTCTATCACGTCTCTCTTTGCCGCCGTGGTAGCAGACAGTAATCGGTCAAGTGCCATTATTGCTCTTGGGAGAGTCTCATGTGGCACTTATTAAGGAGTTTGGCAAGTTCCTACGGAACTTTACTTGCAGCCACAGACGAAAGACAGTCTTCTGTAGAAACTGTCTTTCAGAACATCAAATTCCATAGAGCTAACAAACCACTCATCCTCCTGTGACATCACACAGAAAATTATTATCCACAGGAGGGGGACACACTTCATTTTAAAAATACGGGGAAAGGTTACCCCCCTTCTCATGTGGGATATTTTGATTTCGAGTGCTTCCTAAGCACTGAGGATTGTCTAGGTTCTGTTACGGCCATACATAAGCCTATAGCATACAGCTATATATTATTGATAGGAACCACTCAGTCGTTGATAAATTTACTATTTTGGGGGGGACAGTGTCACACATTTCATGCGACGAGTTGCTACCAAATGGGAAATTATCATATCCACGCTCCCCCATTATGAAATAGACATGTCTCTTGAGGATATGGTTCATTGTAGGAGACAGACACACTGTTAGTTTTGTGGGGAGGTATTTACCCTCACCAATTTCAAGGTTCAACATCATGATCACCTTAGGGAAAAGCTCAATTATATTGGAGCTCTATGTAATCACTGCAACCTCCGCCACAAGAATGCTCTAGAGAGTTTAGTTCTATTGCTCACAATATGTCTTATGACTGGGCTTAATTTTGATGGAGTTTGCCATGGGTTCAAATATTAAGAGCAATATCCTCATTGTGGGAGTATGCCTCCCAAGATCCTCCCACAGTTGACTTGAATGGCTCATTGCAGTGCACAGTGCACTGATCTTCGTGCACAAAGCCTATCTCTCTTAATCCTGGATAGTGATCTGGCATGTTGGGTATCTCCAGAATGCCCACTTAACCAGGAACACTTTTAAAATACGTAGGCCGCCGTATGTCTAGGCAGGAAGTAGATACAGGGAGCTAAGCATACTGCCACCAAGGGTCAGTGAGTACATGGCTGGTGCCCGCTGAGACAGAGGGGAAGGCGCCAGCAGCGTCTGACCTCTGGGGTCAACCGGCGCGATGCTGAATAACAGCTATGACGTGTTCATGACGTCACTCCTGCTACTGCTCATCGAACGAGCTAATATGATTGGTTCCCGCTCATTTGCTGCAATGCTATTGGTCAAATTGTAACTCCTTTTGTGTTGTGTGCCACGAGATGCCCGGCACCCTTGCAAACTCATTCACGTGAGAGAGACCATACGAAGAGGACGTGTTCTGTTCTACCGGCCAATAGACTGATCACCGTCTATCCCTCACCGTCAAGTTAACTCAGCGTCTTTGCGATATACCACACACTCGCCAGAATCACGAGTGGGAATATATTGTTTAGAAGCCTAAAGTGACAAATCTCCAGAGCGAAACAGACTGGTATCAGGTAACCCCTGGTGACAAAGATCGTCGTGAGTGACCTAGAGTGAACTAAGGCAGTGCCGCCGCCTAAGTAATCTGTGTGTGACATTACCACAGTGTACCTGTACCACAGTGTACAGTGTAGTGCATGGTACCGCCGCCAGCCGCCGCCAGCCGCCGCCTCGAGCGCCCGCCGCCAGCCGCCGCCGCCCTACTCCTACGTGACGTCACCACCTTAGCACCGCCAGTGCCAGTGTGTGCGCGTGTGTCTGTCTGTTAAGCATACAGCACGCCCTACTCACGAAATCATCTCAAGATACTGCGAGTACCCTCCGTGTCTACGAGCGAAACCAGCTATCAGGCCACCTACGAGTGCTTGTATAAACGAGTCTGAGTGAGTGCGTAAGGAAAGGTACCTTATCTGTAAGTACAAGATCTTGTCATTGTTTTATTGTGTCTGTGTTGATCTGAGGGATCAACCACAGTTCTCACCTTCTTATACCTGTCGCAGGTTATAGGTGAATCGACGGTGAATGCGTGTTTATCTGTGTGGTATCACAGCATTTCACTCGTCTGTGGATGTGAGCTTCACATACACCACACATTTAGTTATTGTGTGATTATTATTGTGTTTATTGCATATCATCATTACCGAGTATCCGGTTGGAACTCTTGTGATCCCTTTGCATACCGGCAGTTAGGTTGCCGTGTTAGTGATTGGCTGTCAACTGTGTTAAGTTAGGTGTTTCTCCACGAGTGGATACGAGTCGATTAGCCAGACGTCAAGAGTCTCGCTAATGCAACCATAGCTTTGCTGACGCCAATCGAAAGTAAATCAAGCACCCTGTGTATTAGTGGTTAAGTTAGTAAATAAACTACTGTTAAGCTTTATGCGGTGTTTCCGTTGAACCACTTCTGAATACTGCCAATATTACTCAAGCCTTCAGCTCTAAGTGTCTTCAACACCGAGTTGCCTGTAAGTCACTAAACTATAAATTTGATGAGGACCCTAGGAGTCCCTTAAAGTGTTACATCATTGAGGAGATTCCAACGACCAACGTGGAGCAGGACCAGGTGAGGCTAGTCTGAGAAGAGACCCACAAGGACTCTAACTCGACCTTGCTCCCAGGCCCTGTACGGTTGCTCTCGTATTTTCTATTTTGCTAATTCCGACAGCTTCGTGAAGCGTCTGCCACATGTACATTGGCGACGTACGCATTGCAGTCGTGACAGCAAAAAAAAGAAAACCCCCACATCTGGCGCCCAACGTGTTAGGCTTAGTTGGAACCTATGAGCTAGGTTGTACAGTAAAATTTCGCACTTAAATTTTCCCTGAAAATTCAAAAGTGACGAGCAGTATTCAGAGGATGTTTAACACCCTGTTAGGTACACACACCACCAGTATGTCTGAGTGTGTAGAGTACAAACAGCGCTACCTGCATCTTCACTTGGCCTTGACCGCTCGTAGACCTGACGACTACGACACTCTTACTGAACAAGAGTGTAAGGAACGAGTGGAACAGCACATGAGGGCCGTGGAAGAGGTGATGCTACAAGCACACATGCAGGGTAGTGCTGAGGTGGCGTGCACGAGTCTCATCACACTGGATGAAGCTATCGGTGGTGAGACCCCAGTGAGAGATAACACAGTGGGAGAGACCCCAGTGAGAGACAACTTGGAGGTAGAGACCCCTGTGGGTGACGTCACCGAGAATGATGTCACTAGAATCACGCGCGCTGCGGAAGAAAACGGAGTCACGCGGGAATCTAACCCTTGCAATACTCCGTTGGGGGGATTCTATGGGGAAGAATCTCGGCCCAAAAGGTCCTTGTGGACGACACCAACTCAAAGAGTAGGTATTACAGGCTCGCAATTATTCACCTTAGAGGAATACCGTAACCAAGTTAGGGAGTTGGGATTCGAAGGGAATAAAGTAGCAGAGCAAGCTATGAAACTCTGGACTGATCAGCAGGACAGAGAAAGCAAACTGTGGACTGATCAGCAAGAGAGAGAAAACAAACGCTGGACTGATCAGCAGAACCGAGAAAGTACTGAACGCATAGCTCGCATGCAGTTGCAAGCAAGGCAGGATGACCAGACAAGTGGTCGTTCAACGGAGACTAACGTTGAACAAGGTAAGACTGTCAAACTACCTAAACTAGCTAACTTTGATGAGAGGGACGACTCGATGGATGCATACATCAAGCGTTTCGAAGGTCACGCCGCTGATTGCGGGTGGGAAAGATCAAAGTGGGCACTCGCTCTTAGTGCATTGTTAAAGGGTAGGGCATTAACTATCTACCACAGTCTGGGTCCGCACCAGCGCGGAGATTACGAGGCATTGACAACAGCGCTGCTGAACGGTTTTGGCATAACTGCAGACCGGATGCTAGAGAATTTCCGTAGGGCTCAATTGCAAAAAGGTGAGACATATGTGCTCATGTTACAGCGGTTAGAATCGAGTCTAAACCGTTACTGTGAACTCATGGAGACTGCTCCTGGGAGCATGGAGTTCTATCAACTGATGATTCGTGAACAGTTCTTAGAAGCATGCGAATCGTCTCTGCGTGTCAAGCTCAAAGAGCAAGAAATTGTGTCAAATCTGTCTATGGCCAAGCAAGCTGATCTGTGGGCTGGGGCCAGGAGACAGGTGAAAGGGGTGAAGCCGCACGAGAAGCATCATGCTACAGGTATTGGCGATAGAGCTAAGCTTAAGACTGGTGTGTCGGGGGAGCAGGGAAACTCCTCCAACAAGCATGTGCACAAGTGCTACACCTGTGGTAAGCCAGGTCATCGTGCAGCTGATTGCAAGGTAAAACCGAAATCAGGTTACATAGCAGGTGTGAGCTCAAGTGGTAAGAAACATCCCAACGTTGGAAAGGATCCACTAGCTTGGACCCTTGAGGTGGTGGACGGAAATGTTAACGGAAAATCGGCGAAAATCTTCCGTGACAAAGGCGCCACTACTCACATGGTAAGAAAGAGCCTAGTACAGCCAGGATCTGAGACAGGTAGACATGTCTATGTCAAATTCCCAAATGGCTATACTAAAGAGATGGTGGAGGTGTATGTGTGGGTCGACACACCTTACATCAAAGGTAAAATCCGTGCCGTTCAACAGGAACGTGCTGTATATGGACTTTTATTGGGAAATGTTCCGGGAGTCTCTGATTGCCCAAGTCCACCCTCGAAGAAAACGGGGGAGCGTGAGGACGCTGCTGAGTACAGCCGTCCTCGGCCAGCTGATCCCAAGGGCGACTCGCCGGGGATGACGTCACAGGGAGTGACCACACCCTCACCCAGTTGAAGTATAAGGGAGAGAAAGCAAAAGAACACATGCTCCAACGCTACGAGGACCCTCCTGCAGATGGATCCAACAAGCCGAAGAAGCATGTAAGACGTAAAAACAGGAGAGGACCGCAGGGCTCGACATCGACAGGGCCGATCGACCACCCTCTGCTCTCAGCAACGATCGCCGGTGTCTCAGTGATAACCGCCGACGAGGAGGAAGGTCAGCCAGGTCTCTTCAATCAACAGCAGCAGGAGACACACCGAGATGTTAAGGTTGATGATCAGCTGTCTGAAGATCAAGTCGACCAGGTTACTCGACTGGTAGCAGAGTACAAGGAGGTACTCTCTGACGTCACTAAGGTAGCAAAAGTAGAGGGTTACCGCATACCTTTGCTAGAGCAGCAAGCGGTACGAACAAAACCATATCCTGTTCCTCATCACCTTGTACCACAGGTGAGAGAAGAACTGGCATCTATGATTAATGCGGGAGTAATAGAGAAGTCGACCTCACCGTACTCAAGCCCGATGGTGTTAGTGAAGAAGCCTGGGGGAGGTGTGCGCATCTGCCTCGACTTCAGGAAGTTGAACTCCATCATAGAGTTTGATGCTGAACCGATGTTCAATCAAAATGAGATCTTCTCGAGGTTAGCTTCCAGTTGCTATTTCTCCAAGCTTGATCTGACAAAAGGATTTTGGCAGATTCCATTACATGAAGACAGTAAGCGCTGCACTGCCTTCATGACAAGCGAAGGTCTCTTCCAGTTCACAGTTCTTCCGTTTGGACTGGTGAACGCCCCAGCCGTGTTCAACAGAACTATGCGCAAAGTCTTGGGGGGAATTACTGGAGTAGAAGTGTTCGTGGACGATGTGCTCATCCACTCTGCTACGTGGGAAGAACATCTGACCTTGCTAAGGCAGGTGTTGACAAGACTACAAGAAGTAGGAATGGTTGCAAAACCCACTAAGTGTGAGTTGGGGTGCAAGGAGGTCAGGTACCTTGGTCACGTGATAGGGGGAGGGTTCACCAGGCCGCTGCCTGAGAAGATCACCAAGATCAGTGAAGCCGCTCCACCCGCCACCAAGACTCAGGTTAAGTCATTCCTGGGACTGGCAGGGTACTACAGAACTTTCATTCCCAATTTCACGTCTATAGCAACTCCGCTAACTAATCTCACCAAGAAGAATGCACCTGTTAGAGTACGTTGGACAGAAATGGAGAACTCAGCATTCTCGACGCTCAAGAAGAAGCTGACTGAAGCACCCATCCTTAGACTACCAGATTCTACCAGGGAGTACATCCTTCGGACAGATGCCTCAAATACAGGTATTGGTGCTGTACTCATGCAAGAGTACGACGGTGAAATCTGGCCAGTTGCGTACTCCAGTCGTAAACTGAGCAATGCTGAGCAGAAGTACTCCACTGTAGAAAAGGAACTCCTTGCTGCTGTCGTGGGAGTAAGGAAATTCTACCAGTATCTCTATGGTAAGCGTTTCACGTTTCAAGTAGATCACCAACCCCTCAGCCACATCGGTACGCTTAAAAACGCCAACCCTAGAATAATGCGCTGGGTGTTGTTCCTTCAACAGTTCACATTCCGCGTGGTTTACATAAAGGGAGCCGACAACGTAGGTGCTGACTGGTTGAGTAGGTCAGGGGTGATTAACGAGACGTCGAACGAGGGAGACATGAGCGAGGAAACGCAACGCGCATCACCGGACACTGGTTCCCAGTGTGTCTCTGATGTTTCAGGCATGACACAGGTGGAGAGAGGCAGTGGACAGACCAGCGCCACTCAGGGTTTCGAGGCGTTGAGCCGACCCAGACCTGGAGCTACGTCCAACCACAGTGCCTGCTCAAGACCTGAACAGATAGCCACATGTGATCCGGTGACTGAAGAAATTCCTCACTTACCAGAAGAGAATAGTCTAGACGAGGCCCCGCCTCGCCTAGCTGTATAGAAAACGGGGTCCGCTGGACCCGGCCGCGCTCAGTGCACTCAGTTTGTGCACATGTTGTCAGCGGTGTGAGTTGAACGAGCGCCACGCTGTGGAGCTCGATCTTTGTTGGGGGGTGATGTGGGAGTATGTCTCCCAAGATCCTCCCACAGCTGACTTGAATGGCTCATT
Source organism: Procambarus virginalis (assembly GCA_020271785.1). Taxonomy (NCBI): domain Eukaryota; kingdom Metazoa; phylum Arthropoda; class Malacostraca; order Decapoda; family Cambaridae; genus Procambarus; species Procambarus virginalis. Next base: position 22,013 of record WNGS01166657.1, read on the forward strand.
GCAGTGCACAGTGCACTGATCTTCGTGCACAAAGCCTATCTCTCTTAATCCTGGATAGTGATCTAGCATGTTGGGTATCTCCAGAATGCCCACTAACCAGGAACACTGTTAAATACGTAGGCCGCCGTATGTCTAGGCAGGAAGTAGATACAGGGAGCTAAGTATACTTGCCACCAAGGGTCAGTGAGTACATGGCTGGTGCCCGCTGAGACAGAGGGGAAGGCGCCAGCAGCGTCTGACCTCTGGGGTCAACCGGCGCGATCGGAATAACAGCTATGACGTGTTCATGACGTCACTCCTGCTACTGCTCATCGAACGAGCTAATATGATTGGTTCCCGCTCATTTGCTGCAATGCTATTGGTCAAATTGTAACTCCTTTGTGTTGTGTGCCACGAGATGCCCGGCACCCTTGCAAACTCATTCACGTGAGAGAGACCATACGAAGAGGACGTGTTCTGTTCTACCGGCCAATAGACTGATCACCGTCTATCCCTCACCGTCAAGTTAACTCAGCGTCTTTGCGATATACCACACACTCGCCAGAATCACGAGTGGAATATGTTTTAGAAGCCTAAAGTGACAAATCTCCAGAGCGAAACAGACTGGTATCAGGTAACCCCTGGTGACAAAGATCGTCGTGAGTGACCTAGAGTGAACTAAGGCAGTGCCGCCGCCTAAGTAATCTGTGTGTGACAACCACAGTGTACCTACCACAGTGTACAGTGTAGTGCATGGTACCGCGCGCCACCCGCCGCACCGCGACCGCCCCGCCGCCAGCCCGCCCGCCGCCCTAGCTCCTACGTGACGTCACCACCTCACGCACCGCCAGTGCCAGTGTGTGCGCGTGTGTCTGTCTGTTAAGCATACAGCACGCCCTACTCACGAAATCATCTCAAGATACTGCGAGTACCCTCCGTGTCTACGAGCGAAACCAGCTATCAGGCCACCTACGAGTGCTTGTATAAACGAGTCTGAGTGAGTGCGTAAGGAAAGGTACCTTATCTGTAAGTACAAGATCTTGTCATTGTTTTATTGTGTCTGTGTTGATCTGAGGGATCAACCACAGTTCTCACCTTCTTATACCTGTCGCAGGTTATAGGTGAATCGACGGTGAATGCGTGTTTATCTGTGTGGTATCACTGCATTTCACTCGTCTGTGGATGTGAGCTTCACATACACCACACATTTAGTTATTGTGTGATTATTATTGTGTTTATTGCATATCATCATTACCGAGTATCCGGTTGGAACTCTTGTGATCCCTTTGCATACCGGCAGTTAGGTTGCCGTGTTAGTGATTGGCTGTCAACTGTGTTAAGTTAGGTGTTTCTCCACGAGTGGATACGAGTCGATTAGCCAGACGTCAAGAGTCTCGCTAATGCAACCATAGCTTTGCTGACGCCAATCGAAAGTAAATCAAGCACCCTGTGTATTAGTGGTTAAGTTAGTAAATAAACTACTGTTAAGCTTTATGCGGTGTTTCCGTTGAACCACTTCTGAATACTGCCAATATTACTCAAGCCTTCAGCTCTAAGTGTCTTCAACACCGAGTTGCCTGTAAGTCACTAAACTATAAATTTGATGAGGACCCTAGGAGTCCCTTAAAGTGTTACATCATTGAGGAGATTCCAACGACCAACGTGGAGCAGGACCAGGTGAGGCTAGTCTGAGAAGAGACCCACAAGGACTCTAACTCGACCTTGCTCCCAGGCCCTGTACGGTTGCTCTCGTATTTTCTATTTTGCTAATTCCGACAGCTTCGTGAAGCGTCTGCCC
>WNGS01166658.1:0-19131 GCA_020271785.1 Procambarus virginalis
TTGATGAGGACGGGCTGTAACGCCGTAATGGTGTTTTGTTTACCTTTATTTAATATATACATGTAGTACATGAGTCATGCCAGACAAGGATTTTAGAGGCACCATTCTGTCGGCGTGAAGGTCACACCTCAACAATGTTAATGACCACCAAGTGACCAAGGTCAGGTCGTGTGAAATTGACCTTGTTTCCGCCAAGCTCATAATTGCAGGCGGCTAGCCGGTGGTCCTTCAAACATGCCGCCAGTTTAAGGAGTGGCTTGGTAGAGGGCCTGGGGCTATCTTCTTGTGGGCGGAGTTAGCTACTAGGTTCCCAATAAATACTAAGGAGCTGTAGATTCGAGAGGAATAAGCAATAGGACAACAGAGACAGCACAGCAGAGCAGGGCAGCAGACAGCCGCCGAGATAGGCTGTCGGCCTGACGGGGTGTGACGCTGCCTGTCAACTGCAGACCATTCTCCCCCCCCCCTCTCTATTCAACTTAGACTCAGTCCTCGGTGAGTGAACGGGAAGGTGACTTAGTCGTGTTTACTATTGTTGTGTGACTATCAGGGGGCAGACAGTGGTAATGGTCTCGAATTCTTGGGTAATGACTCACTTTGTTTATTAATAATAAACCTTCAGTTTGATTGCTTGAATTATGATATCTATCCTGATAGATATACTGATGAATTNCCATGTGTGTGCCCATGTGTGTGCCCATGTGTGTGTGCCCATGTGTGTGCCCATGTGTGTGCCCATGTGTGTGCCCATGTGTGTGCCCATGTGTGTCCCCATGTGTGTGTCCATGTGTGTGCCATGTGTGTGCCCATGTTGTGCCCATGTGTGTGCCCATGTGTGTGCCCATGTGTGTCCCCATGTGTGTGCCATGTGTGTGCCCATGTGTGTGCCCATGTATGTGCCCATGTGTGTGCCCATGTGTGTGCCCATGTGTGTGTCCATGTGTGTGCCCATGTGTGTGCCCATGTGTGTGCCCATGTGTGTGCCCATGTGTGTGCCCATGTGTGTCCCCATGTGTGTGCCCATGTGTGTGCCCATGTGTGTGTCCCCATGTGTGTGCCCATGGTGTGTCCCCATGTGTGTGCCCATGTGTGTGCCCATGTGTGTCCCCATGTGTGTGCCCATGTGTGCCCATGTGTGTCCCCATGTGTGGTCCCATGTGTGTGCCCATGTGTGTGCCCATGTGTGTGCCCATGTGTGTGCCCATGTGTGTGCCCATGTGTGTCCCATGTGTGTGCCCATGTGTGTGTCCATGTGTGTGTGTGTCCATGTGTGTGCCCATGTGTGTGTCCATGTGTGTGTCCATGTGTGTGTGTCCATGTGTGTGTCCATGTGTGTGGTCCATGTGTGTGGTGTCCATGTGTGTGTGTCCATGTGTGTGCCCATGTGTGTGTCCATGTGTGTGTGTCCATGTGTGTGTGTCCATGTGTGTGTCCATGTGTGTGTGTCCATGTGTGTGTGTGCCCAGTGTGTGTCCATGTGTGTGTCCATGTGTGTGCCCATGTGTGTGTCCATGTGTGTGTCCATGTGTGTGCCCATGTGTGTGTCCATGTGTGTGTGTCCATGTGTGTGTGTGCCCATGTGTGTGTCCATGTGTGTGTCCATGTGTGTGCCCATGTGTGTGCCCATGTGTGTGTCCATGTGTGTGTCCATGTGTGTGCCCATGGTGTGTCCATGTGTGTGTCCATGTGTGTGCCCATGTGTGTGCCCATGCCCATGTCTGGTGGGGCACAGGCAGGCTTCGGGGAGCTCTACTCACCTAGTTGTGTTTGTGGGGTTGAGCTTCGGCTCTTTGCTCGCGCCTCTCAACTATCAATGAACCGGTGTACAGATGATAGTATGTAAAGATTCCTAAGCCAATAAGTTCAGGAATCTTAACATATTTTTAACGTAATGTTAACATAGTTTCAAGACATCTGCTGTCCAGGTTCAATTTGCCAATTTGAGTTTTTGTATTAATTTGCCCCGAGAGGCGAGTTTATTGGACATCGCCACTCATCCTGTGAGTGGACACACCGCCATAGTGACAGTATTGGGCAGCGCCACTCATCCTGTGAGTGGACACACCGCCATAGTGACAGTATTGGGCAGCGCCACTCATCCTGTGAGTGAACACACCGCCATAGTGACAGTATTGGGCAGCGCCACTCATCCTGTGAGTGAACACACCGCCATAGTGACAGTATTGGGCAGCGCCACTCATCCTGTGAGTGAACACACCGCCATAGTGACAGTATTGGGCAGCGTCACTCATCCTGTGAGTGGACACACCGCCATAGTGACAGTATTGGGCAGCGTCACTCATCCTGTGAGTGAACACACCGCCATAGTGACAGTATTGGGCAGCGTCACTCATCCTGTGAGTGGACACACCGCCATAGTGACAGTATTGGGCAGCGCCACTCATCCTGTGAATGGACACACCGCCATAGTGACAGTATTGGGCAGCGTCACTCATCCTGTGAGTGGACACACCGCCATAGTGACAGTATTGGGCAGCGCCACTCATCCTGTGAGTGGACACACCGCCATAGTGACAGTATTGGGCAGCGTCACTCATCCAGTGAGTGGACACACCGCCATAGTGACAGTATTGGGCAGCGCCACTCATCCTGTGAGTGAACACACCGCCATAGTGACAGTATTGGGCAGCGCCACTCATCCTGTGAGTGAACACACCGCCATAGTGACAGTATTGGGCAGCGCCACTCATCCTGTGAGTGGACACACCACCATAGTGACAGTATTGGGCAGTGTCACTCATCCTGTGAGTGGACACACCGCCATAGTGACAGTATTGGGCAGCGCCACTCATCCTGTGAGTGAACACACCGCCATAGTGACAGTATTGGGCAGCGCCACTCATCCTGTGAGTGGACACACCGCCATAGTGACAGTATTGGGCAGCGCCACTCATCCTATGAGTGGACACACCACCATAGTGACAGTATTGGGCAGCGTCACTCATCCTGTGAGTGAACACACCGCCATAGTGACAGTATTGGGCAGCGCCACTCATCCTATGAGTGGACACACCGCCATAGTGACAGTATTGGGCAGCGCCACTCATCCGGTGAGTGGACACACCGCCATAGTGACAGTATTGGGCAGCGCCACTCATCCTGTGAGTGGACACACCACCATAGTGACAGTATTGGGCAGCGCCACTCATCCTGTGAGTGGACACACCGCCATAGTGACAGTATTGGGCAGTGCCACTCATCCTGTGAGTGGACACACCACCATAGTGACAGTATTGGGCAGCGCCACTCATCCTGTGAGTGGACACACCACCATAGTGACAGTATTGGGCAGCGCCACTCATCCTGTGAGTGGACACACCGCCATAGCAGCATGTACAACACTCCCCAATAGGAAGAAAACCCGCTGGGTTGTTCATCCTGTCACTTGTACCCAGACACAGCTGGGACTTGCTTAACTGTCTCAAGTGAACAGCTCCTCAAACAAGAAGATTAACATCTATCAACCCTTAAAATCTTACGTTATTTTGCGGGTGCAAAATGGGGGAATCTTTTGAGAACACCATTTATATTTTGACAGATAGTATTTTCCCCTAACTCAAACAATGTGGAGTTTACGATGCTTCACATATTTCTAATGTCTCTTAGATGGTCACATTCTCTCAGGTAGTGGTCAAGGCGGTGTCCGTCACTCTCACCACAGATTCTGCGACTCCGCTGCTCAACTGTTGTTTCAATCCCAAGTCTCCATGGATATTTGTATTCAAGACGGATTCTCGCTATTACCCTCCCGCGACCACCTCCTCTTCGGCCATAATGATTGGGATTGCCAGCTGCAACCATGTTGTACCAACGTACAGATTCACTGGTTTGTTCTTCTATCCTCCTTTCCTCAGTTACCGTGTCACGGTGATGTTGCCTGACGATAACTCTAATTTGAAGTCTTCATACCTGAAGACTTCATACTTGAAAACTCTGAGAATCTTCAGAGTCTTCAGGTATGAAGTATTCAATATGGTCTACTTCAGCGCCAAGTCTGAACGTAAGAAAGGTCTGAGTTATCAGTGGATGGGATCTTAGGCCAGAAAGCCTTAAGATCTGTGGACCATGTGGGACTGTGGACCATGCGAGACTGTGGACTATGTGAGACTGTGGACCATGTGAGACTGTGGACCATGTGAGACTGTGGACCATGTGAGACTGTGGACCATGTGGGACTGTGGACCATGTGGGACTGTGGACCATGTGGGACTGTGGACCATGTGGGACTGGAGACCATGTGGGACTGTGGACCACTTGGGACTGTGGACCACGTGGGACTGTGGACCATGTGGGACTGTGGACCACGTGGGACTGTGGACCATGTGGGACTGTGGACCATGTGGGACTGTGAGCCATGTGGGACTGTGGACCACGTGGGACTGTGGACCATGTGGGACTGTGGACCATGCGGGACTGTGGACCATGTGGGATTGTGGACCACGTGGGACTGTGGACCACGTGGGACTGTGGACCATGTGGGACTGTGGACCATGTGGGACTGTGGACCATGTGGGACTGTGGACCACGTGGGACTGTGGACCACGTGGGACTGTGGACCATGTGGGACTGTGGACCATGTGGGACTGTGGACCATGTGGGACTGTGGACCACGTGGGACTGTGGACCATGTGGGACTGTGGACCATGTGGGACTGTGGACCACGTGGGACTGTGGACCATGTGGGACTGTGGACCATGTGGGACTGTGGACCATGTGGGACTGTGGACCACGTGGGACTGTGGACCATGTGGGACTGTGGACCACGTGGGACTGTGGACCATGTGGGACTGTGGACCACGTGGGACTGTGGACCATGTGGGACTGTGGACCATGTGGGACTGTGAGCCATGTGTGTACTACAGTGTCATTTGGTCTGCAGTCCCACGTAGTCTACAGCCCCACATATTCTANTGAGCCATTATTATGATAGATATTAAATATTATGATAGATATCGTGAGGAGACATTCACATATGGACTAATAGAACAAGAACCCGGCAATGTGATGTTATAGTGGCCAGAATATGCCTGGGATATAGACGTATCTGGCAGCTTTCTCAAAACCCAAATGTTGAGTACACAATGTGTCAACTTTGTGAAAGAGATACATGCACTCTCTTGAACATTATATTGTAGAATGTCCCATATTGACTGACTTTCGCCCTCCTGGGCTAAGGTATGCTGAACTGTGTGATTACTATATTAGTACTGGAACACTTGATGTTATATTGGACTTGTACCCAAGATTAACCATGTATTGTATCAATTATACAATGTATGTATGTGATGTAACTATATAACCTGAGATTGTAAAAGCACCTTTATCACCTTCAGTGATTAAGTGCTTAATTGCACACTAGTTTCTCTATCAGCTATCTCACCCTGCCAGAGTAAAAGAGACAAATGTATGTGAATGCATGTGTGTGTGTATATATGTATATGTGTGTGTGTGTGTGTGTATGTATATGTATGTGTATAAAGTATATTTGGAAGCTGATCAGAATTACATTTCACCTTTGTAAATGCACATTAATGATACTATGTAAAAGACACATCGAACACTTTATGTAGGGCATACGTAAATCTGTGTATCTATGTATTTACGTATGTAGGCGGGTCTCTGGCGCCTTAAAACCAGTTGCTTCGGGCAGATGGGATTCGTTAGCCTGGAAAGGCAGCCCATCTAGGGGAAGGAAAACCCCGAATTCAAACCTCTGCTGTCTTGTGGCTAAACCCACTCATGGGAAAGACTTCGGGAGTCAACCCTGAGGAAAAATCCGGAGTCGGAGTCCCTAAGGCAGTTTCAGCTGTTTACAGCTACATTCTGGCAACTCCTGCGACGACACTGGTGCCAAGCGTATCGGCGCCTGCCCTTCCCTTGGATCACATCGGTGGCGTGGAGAGGGTGGATTTGCTGCATGGGCAACAGCTGATCCTCCATAATTACTGCCCAGGCCTGTGCCCTGGAGAGGACACTCCAGCATCGCCTTGGCGATGGCTCAACACGGGAAGTGACAGTTACCGGTGATAAGCCTACCACTCAATTGGCGTAGAGTAAGGCGCCAGGGGTTGCTTCCGTCGGTGGGAGAAATCATCCGATTTCATAGGACAGCTACCGCCCGCCTCAAGCTGGGCAGCCCCCAGCCAATAAGGTGCTGTCCCGCCACGGTCCGCCTGCTCCACTGGGTGCGTGGGGCTTAGGCCACAATCCAATAAGCGGATCGTCAACTCATGCACCAGGCAAAAGAAAACAAACACAGAGCCACCCAGCTCTCAAACTGGGCACATGGAATGTAAGGACCATGACACCGGGTCTCTCGGAAGATCTACTGGAAGTGAACGACGCCCGCAAGACAGCTGTGATCAACAATGAACTGCGCAGACTCCAGATGGACATAGTCGCCCTGCAGGAGACACGTCTGCCGGCAACTGGCAGCATACGGGAGAAGGACTTTACTTTCTACTGGCAGGGTAAACCACAAGAAGAGGTAAGGGAGCATGGCGTTGGTTTTGCCATCAGGAACAGGTTGTTAGGGTCCATAGTACCGCCTATGGAGGGGTCTTCAAGGATCATCAAACTTCAGCTTCATACAGCAGTAGGAATGGTCAGCCTCATCAATGCCTATGCACCAACATTGACCTCCTCTACCGAAGCGAAGGACAAGTTCTATGATGACCTTGGCCTAGCTCTCAGAGACATACCTCACCAAGAGCCAGTCTTCCTCCTGGGAGACTTTAATGCAAGAGTTGGTTCTGACCACAGCTCTTGGCCTTCCTGCCTGGGCCAGTTTGGATTTGGGAAGATGAATGAGAGTGGGCAGCGCCTCCTGGAGTTCTGCTGCCGTCATGATCTCTGCATCACCAATTCCTTCTTCGACACCAAGCCCCAGCATAAGGTTTCCTGGAGACATCCCAGGTCTAAGCATTGGCACCAACTCGACCTGGTGCTTACGGGGCGTAACAATCTGAGAAATGTCAAACTGACCCGCAGCTTCCAGAGCGCAGATTGCGACACCGACCACTCTCTCGTCGTTTGCAGAGTAAAGTTCCAGCCCCGGAAAATCCACAGAGCAAAGAAGGAGGGAAGACCACGCATTAACGTAAACAAGACCCGTGACCTTCACAAGGTGGAGGAATTCACTGCAGCGCTGGTAAATGCCCTTCCTGTACCACCCTGCGATAGCGCAAGTGAGAGGTGGTTACATCTCAGGGGCACTATTTTCAACACTGCCATGTCCACCTTCGGTAAGAGACAGAACAAATCAGCAGACTGGTTCGAGGCCAGTGCAGAGGAACTGTTACCCCTCATAGAGGAAAAGAGACGAGCTCTCTCATCCTACAAGAACCTGCCCTCAAGAAGGAACCTACAGGCCCTCCGTATTGCCCGCAGTAGAGTTCAACAAACTGCGAGGCGTTGTGCTAACGATTACTGGCTTCGACTCTGTTCCAGCATCCAGACTGCAGCCACTGTCGGCAACATAAGAGGCATGTACGAAGGAATCAAACAGGCAACAGGCCCTACACAAAACCGGACGGCTCCTCTAAAGTCTGCCACTGGAGAGATCATTAAAGACCGTGATCAACAGATGAATCGCTGGGTGGAACATTACTCCGAACTCTACTCCAGAGAGAACTTGGTCAGCGTAGAGGCTTTGGATGCAATTGAATGCCTGCCCATCATGGAAGAACTTGATCTTGAACCAACTGTGGAAGAAGTTGAGAAAGCGCTGGATTCACTTTCCTCAGGGAAGGCCCCAGGAGACGACGGGATTCTGCCTGAAGTTCTCAAGTGCGCTCGTGGAACACTTAAATCTGAGCTTCATGAACTTCTGTGCCAGTGCTGGAGGGAGGGCTCGGTGCCACAAGACATGAGAGATGCAAACATCATCACTCTCTACAAAAATAAAGGTGACAGAAGCGATGTAAACAACTATCGCGGCATCTCCCTCCTCAGCGTCGTTGGCAAACTATTCGCTAGGGTCGTTTTGGTCAGGCTTCAGATTCTTGCCGAAAGAGTGTACCCCGAGTCACAGTGTGGTTTCCGAGCAGAGAGGTCGACCACTGACATGGTGTTCTCCCTGAGACAGCTTCAAGAAAAGTGCAGGGAGCAGAGAAAAGCCTTGTACATTGCCTTCATTGACCTTACAAAGGCCTTCGACCTCGTGAGTAGGGACGGACTCTTCAAGATCTTGGCCAAAATTGGCTGTCCACCCATCCTACTCAGCATGATACAATCGTTCCACAAGGACATGAAGGGGACAGTTGTGTTCGACGGCTCAACTTCTGAACCATTCAACATTAACAGTGGTGTTAAACAGGGGTGTGTTCTTGCTCCAACCCTGTTCGGCATCTTCTTCGCGATCCTCGTCAAGCATGCTTTTGGAACAACGACAGAAGGCATCTATCTCCGTACAAGATCTGATGGAAAGCTGTATAATCTATCCAGACTCCGAGCAAAGACAAAAGTACAAATGCGAATCCTCAGGGAGTTCCTCTTCGCCGACGACGCAGCGATCACCACACACACAGCAGAAGGCCTGCAGCAGCTACTCAACCACTTTGCCGCAGCCTGTTCTGCATTCGGCCTGACAATCAGCCTGAAGAAGACACAGGTGATGGGACAAGATGTCAATGAGCTACCCTGTATAAATATAGCAGACTATGCGCTGGAGGCAGTTCACGAGTTTGTGTACCTGGGCTCCACAATCTCAGACACCCTTTCCCTGGACACTGAGCTCAACAGGCGTATCGGGAAGGCCGCAACAACACTGGCCAGGCTCACAAAGCGCGTTTGGGAAAATGCCAAACTGACAGTGCACACCAAGGCACAAGTCTACATGGCATGTGTGGTGAGTACACTTCTCTACGGCTCGGAATCCTGGACCCTGCGCTCTCGCCAGGAGAGACGGCTTAATACCTTTCACATGCGGAACCTGAGACGCATCCTTGACATCACGTGGAAAGACCACGTCACCAACAACACTGTACTCGAGAAAACAGGAGTCCCTTCAATGTTCACTCTCCTGAAACAGAGACGCATGCGATGGCTGGGACATGTCTCACGCATGGTCGATGGCCGCATACCGAAGGACCTCTTGTATGGAGAACTGGCATCAGGAAGGAGACCTACCGGAAGACCTCAGCTGCGTTTCAAAGATGCCTGCAAACGCGACCTCAAGCAGATGAACATCGACATCAACACTTGGGAGGCAGCAGCTGCGGACAGATCTGCCTGGAGATATAAAGTGCAGAAGGGACTCCAGCAATTCGAGGATGAACTGAAGAAGCAGGCGGAGGATAATAGACTTCAGAGGAGGTCTCGGCCACTGTCAGACGCACCCGCTTCGGCGTTTATCTGCGCTCGCTGCAGTCGAGACTGTCATTCTCGGGTTGGCCTTCACAGTCACAGCAGGCGCTGCATCCAACTAGACTACAACAACTAGACACCCAGGGCACAACTCCATAACCCCACGGGATTGACGGATGCCTACTATGTAGGTTAGCTTCGCATTTTAAAAGCACCGAATCACCTTCTGTGGTTGATTGTTCAATAAACCCTTGAACCCAGATGTTTAACACATCTCTAACCCTTTCCATGGAGGACAGAAGAAAGTGTATATATTCTGGTTAGCATTGTAAATGTGTGGCCACGTCTGCTGTAGAAAATAATAATAATAAAAATAAAAAAAATCCTTCAGAGTCGCTATCCGTTCGAAGTTTTCGAAGAACGCCTAAGCTTCTTGAGGTTCGAACGTAGTTAAGTCACGTTCCCTTATCTTGAGGTCATCCCGCCGTGCAGGTAGTGGGGGCAGCCCACGGTCAATACGACGCAATTCCACTTCTTTCTTTGCCTTTATCTCCTCCAGTCGCAGCTGTCTCTCTCCTTCTTCTCGCTGCAGCCGAGCTTCATGCTCACGCTCCTCTCGCTGCATTTGCGGCTCTCTCTCCTCTCGTCGCAGCTGGGCTTCCAGTTGCATCTTCATTACTTCCAGTTGCAGGCTCCTCTTACTACAGCTGGACCTTCCACTGCTCCCATGTTCACTGTGAGTTCTCCCCACACTGGTAGGCGCTTGGGGTGGCTCTAGTTGGGACGGTTCACCTTGGGACAGCCCTTCTTGGAACGGCTCTTCCCCTGTCGTCTCTTCTCGAGCTGTGAGTTGTGTCATTATTTCTAGCCTACGCTCCGCAACCTTAGTGGTCCTCAATCGGATCCCCAAGTGGCCTGCCACTTGTTGGAGCTGGGCCTTGGTACACTCTTTCAAAATTCTCTCATCCCTCGTTGCAATAAATTTATCCACTTTATCCTCCTCCATCTCAATAATTGAGCTATAGCACTAATATCTCACTGGTTTCACTATTCCAGTCTCTGCACTACTGAGCAACGCTGTCACTGTTCACAGAGTTCACTGGCGATCCTGGTCACGACACTGGCAACACTGTGTTTGTACTCTTGCAACACTGTCTTCGCCTCTTGTCAACACCGTTCACGAATTCTGGGCAACACTGTAGCCTGATTAACGTATCCTGGCAACACTGTAGCCTGATTAACGTATCCTGGCAACACTGTAGCCTGATTAACGTATCCTGGCAACACTGTAGCCTGATCAACCCATCCTGGCAAGGTCGCCAATTCTGTCACGCACCGTTCACCTTGGCCTTGTGTTACACGAGATTACAGTTAAACAGCGGGGGGGGGGGGGATCGTGCTACTGATCCTATAACCTCACACCGTGGGACTTCACTCCCTACACTAGGGTATCACATATCACCCCAGGGAGCTCTCCTAGTCATGCCTCAAGACCGGTCACCACTTGACCTTGGACCCAAGGGGGGAGAGGAGAAGGCCCAGCCCACACTGCTAAGCTCAATCCTGCAGTATGTGAGTCCCCCACCGGGCCTGCCCACCTATGCGTGCAGAAAATTTGCCTGACTTCAGGCCGTAGCCTCACTTCCTCCTCTTACCTTCTGGTCGCCAGATGGGTAATTCTCCCTGCGTCCCAGCAACGCCGTTAGTTCGAATATAATATATTTACAGCAGCCTAGGACCGTACTATATGCTGCCAGTACTAGAATTCAAATGTACAGTCATGTTGCCATCTCAGGGTCACTCTTTAGGGAATGCCAGTACTAGTGTTCAAATCTAGTGTCGTGTTGCCAACACAGAGTCTCTCTGTCATGCCAGTAACAGTACAGTATTCTCATGTCATTTATCCACAAAGCTCAGTGAGATGGAGGTTACTCCAAAAGCAGTGATAAAATAATAAAAAGTTTACTCAAAGTAAACAACACAAGAGATACATGTATGAACTTATGGAAATGATAATAATAATGGTGGCAGCAGCGCTCCTCTGGTGGCCGCCGGCAGCTCGCATCAGCTGATGAATTAAAGGGATCACTGGCCCCCTTCACTGGGCAGCTTCATCAGCATCGTCCCTCAATCCTTCACAAGCCGGCCACACTATCCTCACCACTCAGTAGAATAATATATATACGTGCTGTCCCACAGCCTAATCTACTCCTATTGCTTATATACACTCTAATAAATGCCTAAGTATAATAATACTCAAGGATCAGGATGAATATTCTCCCTTCTGAGTTCCTAGTGGGCGTGATCCAATCACAACAGCTCTGAATGCTTTGGAGTTCCACTGACGGCGGGTCACTCACTCCTCCAGCTGTAGTAACTCTCTCTCAACTTCTCCACAAGAGTAAGAGGCAATGATGAACCAGCTAGACTCGACTTGATATTCACTCTGAATGAGTCAGAAATAAGTGATGTCAAATTTGAAGCCCCCATAGGAATGAGTAACCACAGTGTACTGACATTTGAGTACTTGGTGAAGGTAGGAATAACTCATCCAAGGTTGGGACCAGAAGAGAAAAAACTAAATTACGGAAGAGGGAAATATGACGAGATGAGGAACTCCCTAAGGGAAATACCATGGGAAACAGAACTTAGAGACAAGACTGTACAGAATATGATGGACTATGTCACCCAGAAGTGCCAGGGAGCTGCAGACAGGTTTATCCCCGTCCAAAAGGAGAAAACGAAAAAAACTGAAAAATCCATGGGGTCAACCAGGAATGTAAGGTAGCAAAGCAACTGAGTAAAAGCACATGGAGAAACTACAGAAATAATAGAACAACGGAGAGCAGGGAGATATACCAGAGGGCCAGAAATGAGTACGTCAGAGTGAGGAGGGAAGCAGAGAGACAGCATGAGAATGACATCGCGAGTAAAACCAAGACCCAACCAAAGCTGCTCCACAGCCACATCAGGAAGAAAACAGCAGTGAAGGAACAAGTGATGAAACTGAGAAAAGGGGAGAACAGATACACAAAAAATGACAAGGAGGTGTGTGAAGAACTCAACAAGATATTCCAGGAGGTCTTCACAATAGAACAAGGAGAAACCCCTGCACTAAATGAGGTGGAGGCAAACCAAGCAACCGTGGAGGAATTTGACCTCACTAGTGATGAAGTCAAAAGGTGTCTGTTGGAGTTGAATGTGACAAAAGCTGTTGGGCCTGACAGAATCTCACCATGGATACTAAAGGAAGGTGCAGAAGCACTAAGTGTGCCACTCTCTATGGTGTATACAGGTCACTGGAAACAGGAGGCCTACCAGAAAGTTGGAAGACAGTGAATGTAGTCCCAATATACAAGAAGGGAGACAGGCAAGAATCACTGAACTACAGGCCAGTTTCCCCTAACATGTATACCATGCAAGAGCAAGATGATGGAGAAGATCGTGAGGAAAAGGCTCGCAGAGCATCTGGAGAGAAATAGCTTTGTAACACACCACCAACATGGGTTCAGAGATGGTAAATCATGCTTCACAGGTTTAATAGAATTCTATGACCAGGCAACAAAAATTAAGCAGGAAAGAGAAGGGTGGGCAGGTAGCATTTTCCTGGACTACCAGAAAGCCTTTGACACAGTACCCCATCAGAGGCTGTTAAAAAGTTGAAGCAACAGGCTTAAGCAACAGGAAACAGCGAGTAACTGTGAGGGGGAGACATCAGAGCAGCGAGATGTCACCAGCAGAGTCCCACAGGGCTCAGTACTTGGACCCATCCTGTTTCTAATATATGTAAACGATCTTCCAGAGGGTATAGACTCATTCCTCTCAATGTTTGATGATGATGCAAAAATTATGAGAAGAATCAAGACAGATGAAGATAGACAAAGACTACAGGATGACCTGGACAAACTGGAGGAATGGTCTAAAAAATGGCTGCTACAGTTCAACTCAGGAAAGTGTAAAGCAATGAAATTAGGCGAAGGGAGCAGGAGGCTGAACACAAGGTACCATCTGGGAGGTGAAATCCTGTGAGTCAAATAGAGAAAAAGATCTGGTGGTTGATATCACACCGAACCTGTCCCCAGAGGCCCACATCGAAAGAATATCATCAGCGGCATATGCTAGGTTGGCCAACGTAAGAACTGCCTTTAGAAACTTGAGTAAGGAATCGTTCAGGACTCTGTATACCACTTATGTCAGACCAATCCTGGAATATGCATCTCCAGCCTGGAGTCCATACCTAGTTAAACACAAGACAAAGTTAGTGAAGATTCTGCGGTATGCCACCAAGGCTCGTCCCGTAACTGAGAGGAATGAGCTACGCAGAAAGGTTAAAGGAGTTGAACATCACGTCCCTGGATTACAGAAAAGTAAGAGGAGACATGATAACCACCTACAAAATTCTCAGGGGAATTGACAGGGTTGACAAAGACACTCTTCAGCACGGGTGGAACACGAACACAGGGACACAGGTGGAAACTTAGTACCCAGATGAGCCACAGAGACGTTAGAAAGATTTTTTTCAGTCAGAGTAGTTAATAAATGGAATGCACTAGGAAGTGATGTGGTAGAGGCTGATTCCGTACACAGTTTCAAATATAGGTATGATAGAGCCCAGTAGGCTCAGGAATCTGTACACCAGTTGATTGATGGTTGAGAGGCGGGACCAAAGAGACAAAGCTCAACCCTGGTAAGCACAACTAGGTGAGTCCAAATAGGTGAGTACAACACAACTCAGCTCGCATCTCATAACACACAAAACTCAACTCGCAACACACCAAACTCAAACATTGATAATGTATCACAACACACAAACACAACTCACATCAAGCAAACACTACTCACATCACACAAACACAACTCACATCACACAAACACAACTCACATCACACAAACACAACTCACATCACACACACAACTCTCAACTCACAACACACAACTCACATCTCACATCACATAACTTACAACTGACAACACGCAACTCAATACACACAACACACAACTCACAAAACACAAACCTTAATTGGTGGTTTATGCATTTCACGTGTTGTTTGTTAAAGATAGAACAAATATGCATTTCAAAGGATTCGCTATAAAAATGAGTTTGGTAATTTCAAGGGATATTTTCTCAAATGGTGTTTTTTTGCAGTTCAATTGTTATTTGTTAAAGATGGGCTGTTTAGCTGTTTTTGTTCTTTATGGGGATTTGTTTATCTGTTTTAAGTGAGCATTAGGATACTTTATTAAAAGTTTTTAAGTGTCAACCAATATTTTTTGACTAGTTGTATATGAAAAGGGCTGCAATTGTTCCAAGTTTCAGTGCTGCAGCCTAAATAGAAAGGGAGATTTTTTTTTCAACGAGTTTTACACATTTTCAAATCCTTATAACAACCACAAGTTTCAAATGAAATAATTTCTATGACAGTTTTCTGACACATTATATGCTAATGTGTCAGAAAACTGTCATAGAAATGATTTCATATGAAACTTGTGGTTGTTATAAAAGATCTGTAGTTTGGGATTTTCCAAAACATATTTAGTTTTCCTAATACAAATAGTCAAAGTTTCCCCCCAAAATTATGCAAATATATCATGTTTATTGCTATTATAAAATCAATAAAGGAACTAAATGAACTTAGGAAAAAAAGCTAACCAAAGATTTTAGAGACATAAACCTTACATAAAAGATGTTAACTTCATGTAAATCGAGTAAACAATGAAAGAGTTATATGAAGATTTATGTTAATTGAAAAAATAAGTAAAAAATAAAGTCTAAGGTGCTGCCATCTGTGGCTGAGGTTCACATCAACCAATTTCCTGGCCCCCTTGGCACTCTTACAGATAGCCTTATGCACAGTCAGGTTTATAAGTTTCATACAAATTGTCCGAAAAACAAATAAGAAAAATACAATTAAAAAAAATCATTTTTTTTACTTAATTCTTTTAATAAAACTAATTATATTTTTTAAATATATGCTGTTGGGATAGCTGAGAGTCATGATTTCAGTTAACACTTGTGTTTGATATTCGTTTTTGACCATTTTGGAAAAATTTCACACATAATTCGATATTTTTTCTCTCCCTTCCTATTTATGTTACAATGCTGAGACTTGGACCAGATAAAACCCTTTTCATATACAACTCTTCAAAAAAGTTTGATTGAAATCGAATCATTTTGAAAAACGTACCTAATGGCCCTTCAAGGTTCATTTTCTCTAATTGTGGTTTATGCATTTCAAGTGTTATTTGTTAAAGATAGCACATTTATGCATTTCAAAGGATTCGTTATAAATATGTGTTTGACAATTTCAAGGGATATTTTCTCAAATGGTGGTTTGTGCATTTCAAGTGGTATTTGTTAAAGATAGGACATTTATACATTTCAAAGGATTCGTTATAAACATGCGTTTATGCGTTTGGTCATTTCAAAGGGTTATTTTCTCAATTGGTTTATGCATTTCAAGTGATATTTGTTAAAGATGGGCAGTTTCGGGGTTTTTGTTATATATGGGCATTTGTTTTTCTGTTTCAAGGGTAATTTTCTCGAATGGTGGTTTATGCATTTCAAGTGTTATTTGTTAAAGATAGGACCATTATGCATTTCAGAATAACAGGGGTCGTATGTGTTTATCGTTAAGTGTTCCATATGTATACGTAAGAAACCTGGAAATAATAAATTGGGCTGGTTCGAGGTTGGAACGGACTAAACTCCAAACCCGGACTAGAGGTCAGAGCCACGACCGGAGGTCCAGACTAGTATGTATTGGTATGGTGTGGAAAATATGCATAAATGCCGTATCTTTAACAAATAACACTGAAATGCATAAACCATCATTTGAGGGTTTGTGTTCAATGATAGCTCTGTTTTGTGTGTGTTGTGAGTTCTGAGTTGTGTTTGTGTGATGTGAGATGTGTTTGAGTGTTGTGAGTTGTGTATGTGTGTTGTGAGATGCGAGTTGTGCTGTGTTTGTGTGATGAGAGTTGTGTTTGCATGTTGTGAGTTGCATTT
Source organism: Procambarus virginalis (assembly GCA_020271785.1). Lineage (NCBI taxonomy): Eukaryota > Metazoa > Arthropoda > Malacostraca > Decapoda > Cambaridae > Procambarus > Procambarus virginalis. The sequence continues at coordinate 16,334 of WNGS01166658.1, forward strand.
TGTGTTGTGATGCATTGTCTATGTTTGTGTTTGTGTGTTGTGAGATGCGAGTTGTGATATGTGTTTGAGGGACGTGGGTTGCGTATTTTGAGTTGGGTTTGCATGTTGTGAGTTGTGTTTATGTGTTGTGGGTTGTGATACATTGTCTATGTGTTTGTGTGTTGTGAGTTTTGAGTTTTGAGTTGTGTGAGTTGTGATTGTGTGATGTGAGTTGTGTTTGTGGGTTGTGATACATTGTCTATGTTTGTGCTTGTGTGTTGTGAGTTGCATTTTTGTGTTGTGAGATGTGAGTTGAGCTGTCTTTGTTTGATGTGAGTTGTGTTTGCATGTTGTGGGGAATCGCGAGTTGTGTTTGCATGTTGTGAGATGCGAGTTGTGATTGTGTGTGATGTGAGATGTGTTTGCGTGTTCTGGGATGTGTTTGTGTGTTGTGAGTTGTGTTTGTGTGTTGTTACATTGTCCATGTTTATGTTTGTGAGTTGTGTTTTTGTGTCGTGAGATGCGATTTGAGTTGTGTTTGTGTGATAGGAGTTGTGTTTATGTGTTATGAGTTTTGCTTTGTGTTGTGATGCATTGTCAATGATTGTGTTTGTGTGTCGTGAATTGTGTTTGTATGTTGTGTTACACTGTATATGAGTTTGTGTATTGTGTTACATTGTATACGTGTTTGTGTGTTGTGAGTTGTGGATTGTGTTTTTGAGTTGTGTTTGCATGTTCTAGGTTGTGTTTGTGTGTTTGGTGTTGTGTTTGTGTTTGTGTACATTGATATATTCTCTATGTTTGTGTTTGTGTGTTGTGAGCTGTGTTGTGAGATGCGAGTTGTGATTTGGAGTTGTGTTTGCATGTTGTGAGTTGTGTTTGTGTGTTGTGAGTTGAGTTTGTGTGTTGTGATTGTATATTTTTGTGTTTTGTATGTTGTTAGTTGTGATTGTGTGTTGTGAGATGTGAGTTGAGTTGTGTTTGTGTGATCTGAATTGAGTTTGCATGTTGTGAGTTGTGATTTGTGTTGTGATGCATTGTCTATGTTTGTGTTTGTGTGTTGTAAGTTTTGTTTGTGTGATGTGAGTTATATTTTTTTGACTTGTATTTGCGTGTTCGGGGTTGTGTTTGTGTATTGTAAGTTTTGATTTGAGTGTTTTGTAAGATGCAAGTTGAGTTGTGTTTGTGTGATGAGAGTTGTCTTTGTATGTTGTGAGTTGTATTTTGTGTTGTGATGCATTGTCTATGATTGTGTTTGTGTTGTGAGTTGTGTTTTGTGTTGTGAGATGCGAGCTGAGTTGTGTTTGTGTGATGAGAGTTGTGTTTACGTGTTGTGATTTGTGTTTTGTGTTGTGATGCATTGTCTATATTTGTGTTTGTGCTTGTGTTGTGAGTTGTGTTTTTGTATTGCTTTTGAATTGTGAGATGCGATTTGAGTTATGTTTGTGTGATGTGAGTTTTGTTTGCATGTTGTGAGTTGTGTTTTGTGTTGTGATGTATTTTATATGTTTGTGTTTGTGTTGTGATGTACTGTCTATGTTTGTGTTGTGATGCATTGTCTATATTTGTGTTTGTGTTGTGAGTTGTGTTTGAGTGTTGTTTTACATTGTCGAGGTTTGTGTTTGTGTGTTGTGAGACGTGAATCATGTGTTGTGAGTTGTGAGTTGTGATTGTATTGTGTTTTGTGAGCTGTGTTTGTGTGTTGTGGTTGTGAGTTGAGAGTCTTGTGTTGTGAGTTGTGAGTTGTGTTACATTGTCTATGTTTGTGTTTGTGTGTTGTGAGTTGTGAGTCGTGTGTTGTGAATTTTGAGTTGAGTTTGTGTTGTGCTTTGTGAGTTATGTTTGTATGTTGTGGTTGTGTGTTGTGTTTCATTGTCAATGATTGTGTTTGTGTGTTGTGAGTTGTGAGTCGTGTGTTGTGAGTGTTGTTGGATGTTTTGTTTTGTGAGTTGTGTTTGTGTGTTGTGGTTTTGAGTCTTGAGTCTTGTGTTGTGAGTTGTGTTGTGTTATATTGTCTATGTTTGTATGTGTGTGTTGTGAGTTGTGAGTCGTGTCTTGGGAGTTGTGAGTTGTGTTTGTGTTGTGATTTGTGAGTTGTGTTTGTGTGCTGTGGTTGTGAGTTGTGAGTCGTGTCTTGGGAGTTGTGTTTGTGTTGTGATTTGTGAGTTGTGTTTGTGTGCTGTGGTTGTGAGTTGTGAGTCGTGTGTGTTTGAATTATGAGTTGTGTTTGCATGATGAAATGTTATATGTTTTGACTAGCTAATAGTGAATTGGAAAATTTTTTGTCTTTTGTATAGCCAGCTAAAAATGTGTGTGGGGAACATAACTCCCTCGAGGGAGCCGGTCGGCCGAGCGGACAGCACGCTGGACTTGTGATCCAGGGTTCGATCCCGGGCGCCGGCGAGAAACAATGGGCTGAGTTTCTTTCACCCTATGCCCCTGTTACCTAGCAGTAAAATAGGTACCTGGGTGTTAGTCAGCTGTCACGGGCTGCTTCCTGGGGGTGGAGGCCTGGTCGAGGACCGGGCCGCGGGGACACTAAAACCCCGAAATCATCTCAAGATAACCTCAAGATAACCCACATATACCTCACAACAGAAACCAAGTAATTTAACCGTAAAGATCTCTCACGTGTTTTCTTGCTTAAACTCTTTCTTAAACTTGGAAATACGACCTGATAGTGTTATACATGAACTATCACTGACCACTTGTCGTGGAATGATAGCTCTGTTTTTTTTGCTTCGATATATTAAGTTCAATTGTTCATAATACTCACCAGGTGGGGATAAAGTGTGAACCTTCACAGTTGTCTTTCCCTT
>WNGS01166658.1:20131-59267 GCA_020271785.1 Procambarus virginalis
CTACCCTCACACCTTGTTGACTTATGATCGTTTATATTGTTAATAAATCCATTTTGTTCACAACATTTATATAATAAACATAATAATTCCAGAGTCCGGCTCTGTGGTGCAGCGGTCAGCACGGCCGCCTCTAAAGTGGCAGACTCGGGTTCAACTCCTGGCGGAGCCTTTTTCTCTCCAGCTAAATTACTTCCAGATATATTTAATGATTATTATCTTACATTATCTTCACTAAAGTATTTGTAAAATGTATAAATGTATATTTCGCTAATTATAGCATAGCCAAAACTCCATATGTCTACATTTTCATGGTAATTTGTTATTAATTTCACTTTGAAATAGCAAACATTAAAGTAAATGTTCTATTAAAAAACGTAAATAATATGTATTGGAAAAGAGATGTTTGTACGTTACATTGATAGTAAAAATACAATAGGAGGGACGTTACTTTGGTAGCTGAAATACAATAAATTTGACGTTAAGGTTGTAGACCAAATACAGCAAGTAGGAAGTTACGTTGAGAGTTCAAATACAGTAAGTGGAACGTTACGTTGGTTGTCTAAATATAGCAAGTGGGACGTAACGTTGGTAGTCCACAAACAGTATTTTGGACGTTATGTTGGTATTCCAAAGACCGCAAGTGGGATGTTACTTTGGTAGCCTAAATACAGTAACTGACGTAACGTTGGTAGTCCAAATACAGTAAGTAGAACGTTACGTTTGTTTTCCAAATACAGAAAGTGGGATGTTACGTTGGTAGTCCAAATACAGTAAGTAGGACGTTACGTTGGTAGTCCAAATACAGTAAGTAGGACGTTACGTTGGTAGTCCAAATACAGTAAGTAGGACGTTACGTTGGTAGTCCAAATACAGTAAGTGGACCGTTACGTTTGTTTTCCAAATACAGTAAGTGGGATGTTACGTTAGTAGTCCAAATACAGTAGGTGGGAAGTTACGTTGGTAGTCCAATTACAGCAAGTAGGATGTTACGTTAGTGATTCATATACAGTATGTGGAACGGTACGTTGGTTGTTCATATATAGTAAACTGGACGTTACAATGGCAGTCAAAATTCAGTAAGTGCGTCGTTACATTGGTAGTCCAAATACAGTAAGCAGGATGTTACATTTATGTTACATGTTATTTAACTAATTATAGCGAATAAAAACATTACATTAGGCCGACATTGTCATGGTAATTTGTATTGTTTAATTTACTTTGGAATAGCAAACATGTTGTATGTATTTGTATTTGTTGTATTCAAAAACAAAAACAATAAATATTGTAACACTGATGTTGCGACGTCAAGTTGGTAGTCCAAATATAGTAATTGGGACGTTACGTTGATCATGTTGGAGTCCAAATACATTAATTGGGTCGTTACATTGTTATTCTTAATACAGTAACTGAGACCTTGCATTGGTAGTCCAAATACAGTAAGCGGGACCTAACATTGAGAGTCCAAATACAGTTATTGGGACGTTACGTTGGTAGTCCAAATACAGTAAATGGGTCGTTACGTTGGTAGCTCAAATACAGCAGTTGGTATGCTACGTTAGTAGTCTAAATACAATAACTGGGACGTGTTGTTGGTTGTCCAAATACAGTAAGTGCCACGTTCCGTTGGTAGTCCAAATACTTTAAGTGGAGGACGTTATGTTGGTAGTTCACACATTGTGTGTACTCACATGGTTTTACTCACCTAATTGTGCTTGCGGGGGTTGAGCTTTGGCTCTTTGGTTCCGCCTCTCAACCGTCAATCAACTGATATACAGATTCCTGAGCCTACTGGGCTCTATTATATCTGCATATGAAACTGTGTATGGAGTCAGCCTCCACCACATCGCTTCCTAGTGCATTCCATTTACTAACTACTCTGATACTGAAAAAGTTCTTTTTAATGTCTCTGTGGCTCATTTGGGTACTCAGCTTCCACCTTTGTCCCCTTGTGTGTGTACCACCCGTGTTATATAATCCATCCTTGCCTACCCTGCCAATTCCACTGAGAATTTTGTATGTGGTGATCATTTGTCCCAGAGTTCTATTGTCTTCCAGCTACGTGAGGTGCAGTTCACGCAGCCTTTCCTAAGCGACTCAACGGGTTGCTGACTCCTTACGTACCCTGTGCTTTCAGCTTGAAGTCTCCCAAGGAATGTGTAGACTTATAGCGGGAAGCACGGCCACGGGGATAAGAGCCTCGTTGGATGTGGAGTCACTATTTACCAACGTACCTGTGGACGAAACAATCGGGATGATAGCAGACAGAGTGTGTCGTGACCCAGCTTGCACTCCTCTTGACATCCCAGAAAGCATTCTGAGGAAACTACTCCAAGCCTGCACTAAGGAGGCACCCTTCTTGATCCGAGATAAGGACATGTATAAGCAAGTAGATGGGGACGCCATGGGTTCTCCCCTAGGTGTCCTGTTTGCGAGCTTCTATATGGGCACCATTGAGCAGAGGGTCTTAGTTGACATGGACTTGAGACCCGCCATATACTGCAGGAATGTTGACGACATTTTTAGACAGGTACCTGACGCCAGATGTCTGCAGCAGCTGAAGGAGGACTTCTCTCAATTGTATTGTAAGTATTGCAAACTCTATGGACATACCATGGATAAATGTGGAAAAGCTCAATACAAAGGCAATAATGAAACTACTAAACCCAAACCGACTCCTCCTAAGTCCGGTAAGCCTGTGATGAATGTTGGTGTTCCTAGTAATGATCTTTCTCTCTTCAGCAAACACCTGTATCCTGGAACTGTCTCTGCCAACGGTACAGATTCGGAGGGACGTTTCAAATTGAAGATCTTGAGGGACACAGCAGCTCTTCAGTCAATAATATTGAAATCATCTGTGCCTAACATCACCTACACCGGGGAAACCGTCCTTATCACTGACCTCACTGCTACCACTCCGTATCCACTCGCCAGAGTCCACCTGGATTGTCCTTTCGTGACCGGTGAAGTCAAAGTCGCCATCAGGGAAAAGCCTTTTCCCATGTCTGGAATGCAACTTCTCCTGGGCAATGACTTGGCTGAAGATCTGCAACCTTTCAACCTGATCATCATGGACAAACCCCAGGTGGGTAACTCTGTAGTGGACAATCCCATCTTTAAGTAAGTTCCAGCAGAGGTCCAAGAAAGTGATGAAGTTTCTCCTCCGGTTTTGGTGACCACCCGTGCACAAGCTGCCACGCCTTTGTTATTGCACTACACTGCCGTGCACTACACTGCCACGCCTTTGTTATTGCCACGCCTTACTGTCACTCCTTCTTTAATAACACAGTCTCACCAATATTGTAACACTTATTGCTACACCTTGTATTGTAGCTTTGTTACGCCTTGTACTGTAACACTGCAACACTTTATATTATAATATTTACTACCACACGTTATAGTGTAACACCGCCAAGTGTTGTACTGCAATACTTTCTGCCACACTCTATATTGTAATATTTTCTGTCACACCTTGTAATATAACAATTACTGTCACACAATGCATTGTAAAACTACCACACCTTGAATTTTAATACCTACCCTCACACCTTGTTGACTTATGATCGTTTATATTGTTAATATAACCATTTTGTTCACAACATTTATATAATAAACATAATAATTCCAGAGTCCGGCTCTGTGGTGCAGCGGTCAGCACGGCCGCCTCTAAAGTGGCAGACTCAGGTTCAACTCCTGGCGGAGCCTTTTTCTCTCCAGCTAAATTTACTCCCAGATATATTTAATGATTATTATCTTACATTATCTTCACTAAAGTATTTGTAAAATGTATAAATGTATATTTCGCTAATTACAGCATAGCCAAAACTCCATATGTCTACATTTTCATGGTAATTTGTTATTAATTTCACTTTGAAATAGCAAACATTAAAGTAAATGTTCTATTAAAAAACGTAAATAATATGTATTGGAAAAGAGATGTTTGTACGTTACATTGATAGTAAAAATACAATAGGAGGGACGTTACTTTGGTAGCTGAAATACAATAAATTTGACGTTAAGGTTGTAGACCAAATACAGCAAGTAGGAAGTTACGTTGAGAGTTCAAATACAGTAAGTGGAACGTTACGTTGGTTGTCTAAATATAGCAAGTGGGACGTAACGTTGGTAGTCCACAAACAGTATTTTGGACGTTATGTTGGTATTCCAAAGACCGCAAGTGGGATGTTACTTTGGTAGCCTAAATACAGTAACTGACGTAACGTTGGTAGTCCAAATACAGTAAGTAGAACGTTACGTTTGTTTTCCAAATACAGAAAGTGGGATGTTACGTTGGTAGTCCAAATACAGTAAGTAGGACGTTACGTTGGTAGTCCAAATACAGTAAGTAGGACGTTACGTTGGTAGTCCAAATACAGTAAGTAGGACGTTACGTTGGTAGTCCAAATACAGTAAGTGGACCGTTACGTTTGTTTTCCAAATACAGTAAGTGGGATGTTACGTTAGTAGTCCAAATACAGTAGGTGGGAAGTTACGTTGGTAGTCCAATTACAGCAAGTAGGATGTTACGTTAGTGATTCATATACAGTATGTGGAACGGTACGTTGGTTGTTCATATATAGTAAACTGGACGTTACAATGGCAGTCAAAATTCAGTAAGTGCGTCGTTACATTGGTAGTCCAAATACAGTAAGCAGGATGTTACATTTATGTTACATGTTATTTAACTAATTATAGCGAATAAAAACATTACATTAGGCCGACATTGTCATGGTAATTTGTATTGTTTAATTTACTTTGGAATAGCAAACATGTTGTATGTATTTGTATTTGTTGTATTCAAAAACAAAAACAATAAATATTGTAACACTGATGTTGCGACGTCAAGTTGGTAGTCCAAATATAGTAATTGGGACGTTACGTTGATCATGTTGGAGTCCAAATACATTAATTGGGTCGATACATTGTTATTCTTAATACAGTAACTGAGACCTTGCATTGGTAGTCCAAATACAGTAAGCGGAACCTAACATTGAGAGTCCAAATACAGTTATTGGGACGTTACGTTGGTAGTCCAAATACAGTAAATGGGTCGTTACGTTGGTAGCTCAAATACAGCAGTTGGTATGCTACGTTAGTAGTCTAAATACAATAACTGGGACGTGTTGTTGGTTGTCCAAATACAGTAAGTGCCACGTTCCGTTGGTAGTCCAAATACTTTAAGTGGAGGACGTTATGTTGGTAGTTCACACATTGTGTGTACTCACATGGTTTTACTCACCTAATTGTGCTTGCGGGGGTTGAGCTTTGGCTCTTTGGTTCCGCCTCTCAACCGTCAATCAACTGATATACAGATTCCTGAGCCTACTGGGCTCTATTATATCTGCATATGAAACTGTGTATGGAGTCAGCCTCCACCACATCGCTTCCTAGTGCATTCCATTTACTAACTACTCTGATACTGAAAAAGTTCTTTTTAATGTCTCTGTGGCTCATTTGGGTACTCAGCTTCCACCTGTGTCCCCTTGTGTGTGTACCACCCGTGTTATATAATCCATCCTTGCCTACCCTGCCAATTCCACTGAGAATTTTGTATGTGGTGATCATTTGTCCCAGAGTTCTATTGTCTTCCAGCTACGTGAGGTGCAGTTCACGCAGCCTTTCCTAAGCGACTCAACGGGTTGCTGACTCCTTACGTACCCTGTGCTTTCAGCTTGAAGTCTCCCAAGGAATGTGTAGACTTATAGCGGGAAGCACGGCCACGGGGATAAGAGCCTCGTTGGATGTGGAGTCACTATTTACCAACGTACCTGTGGACGAAACAATCGGGATGATAGCAGACAGAGTGTGTCGTGACCCAGCTTGCACTCCTCTTGACATCCCAGAAAGCATTCTGAGGAAACTACTCCAAGCCTGCACTAAGGAGGCACCCTTCTTGATCCGAGATAAGGACATGTATAAGCAAGTAGATGGGGACGCCATGGGTTCTCCCCTAGGTGTCCTGTTTGCGAGCTTCTATATGGGCACCATTGAGCAGAGGGTCTTAGTTGACATGGACTTGAGACCCGCCATATACTGCAGGAATGTTGACGACATTTTTAGACAGGTACCTGACGCCAGATGTCTGCAGCAGCTGAAGGAGGACTTCTCTCAATTGTATTGTAAGTATTGCAAACTCTATGGACATACCATGGATAAATGTGGAAAAGCTCAATACAAAGGCAATAATGAAACTACTAAACCCAAACCGACTCCTCCTAAGTCCGGTAAGCCTGTGATGAATGTTGGTGTTCCTAGTAATGATCTTTCTCTCTTCAGCAAACACCTGTATCCTGGAACTGTCTCTGCCAACGGTACAGATTCGGAGGGACGTTTCAAATTGAAGATCTTGAGGGACACAGCAGCTCTTCAGTCAATAATATTGAAATCATCTGTGCCTAACATCACCTACACCGGGGAAACCGTCCTTATCACTGACATTTTCTAATAGTACTAATGTGCTGCTACCACTCCGTATCCACTCGCCAGAGTCCACCTGGATTGTCCTTTCGTGACCGGTGAAGTCAAAGTCGCCATCAGGGAAAAGCCTTTTCCCATGTCTGGAATGCAACTTCTCCTGGGCAATGACTTGGCTGAAGATCTGCAACCTTTCAACCTGATCATCATGGACAAACCCCAGGTGGGTAACTCTGTAGTGGACAATCCCATCTTTAGTATGTTCCAGCAGAGGTCCAAGAAAGTGATGAAGTTTCTCCTCCGGTTTTGGTGACCACCCGTGCACAAGCTGCACGACCGCAACCAGCTGACTCCACTGCTACCGCTGTCCCTCAAGACCCTCAGAATCTACCACCGAATCTTACTATGGTGGAGTTCTGTAAGTTACAGAGGGAAGATCTTTCATTGACACCATAATTCGTCCAGGCTGAGACTCAACCTGACAGTATCCCTGGGTTCTTCCTAGAGAATCAGTTGCTCTACCGCAGATACAGACCCAGTAAGCTGAAGGAGGATGACGATTGGGCAAATGTCGAACAACTAGTGGTTTCCACCAGCCCGATATTCTACACCTGGCCCACGGAGCACTTTCTCACTATGGTTTTAACAAAACCTACCACGGAATCAGACAAGACTACTACTGGCCAGGTATGGTTAAAGACGTCAAAAGTTACGTGCAACAGTGTTATATATGTCAAAAGGCAGGAAAACCTAACATCTCGAATCCCAAAGATCCTTTACTTCCCATCCAGGTGCCTGCGGAACCTTTCCACAGACTCATCATAGACTGTGTTGGTCCTTTACCCCGGACCAGTTCTGGCAACGCCTATATACTAACTATCCTGTATCCTACCACCAGATTCACCATAGCAGTTCCTGTAAAGAACATTACGGCTGCTACTGTGGTGAAACAACTATTGAAGATCTTCACCCAGTATGGATTTCCAAGAGAGGTTCAAAGTGACTGTGGCACCAACTTCACCAGTGATCTCTTCAAGAAGACACTGGAAGAGTTTAACATCACACAGGTATTGTCCAACCCCTATCATCCTGCTGCACAGGGTTCTCTTGAACGTAGTCATCAGACTATTAAAGCACTCCAAAAGAAATTTTGCAATGAAACCTTGAAAGACTGGGATAAAAAACTTGACATCATGTATTCTTTGCCTTGTGGGGGGTTGAATGTAGACACAGATGTTGCTTCGTAGATTTATTGGCTAAGGCAACAAGATATATATCTGGCCAGCCGAGGTCCTACTACTCTGGGTCTGTGGAGAAGACTGACTACCGCAAGCATGGCTTGATGCTCCTCTGTCTGGCATGACGTCAGAGGCCTACTCGCCTGTGATTGGTTATGTTCCAACTGGCGGGGAATTTGAATATAACACCGCTCGGACACGCTACTAAGTCGACGTCCCTTGACGACAAGTTCTGGCTAGCTATATAGTTACAATGATACTGAAAGGACCTCAGTGGCATTCAATAATGGCTTACATGTGAAAATTGCATAATAAACATTGGAAATAGATCAGGTGTGTGTAATACTAGCATCTTGGCAAATGCACCAAAAAAATTTTTTGAATATAATAGGTGAAAATCATGGTAACAATGCTTTGATTCAACCTTAGTATGAAGAACATGTGTATGTCTACTTGTCAGATATGAACAATACAACTCAAGGTATTGCCTAAACAAAATTATTAACATGTGTCAATGGCATGTGCTTGAAAACAATACAAAATTAAACAATTATTACATTAATGAACAAAATTCTGACCTAACAACCACAAATGAATTTTAAGATTAGATAATGATTTTTTTTTCTTTTTTTTTGTTTTTTTCTTTTCATTTACAATGTACAATATATATTTACAAGACCAATGTACAATATATTTAATTTGCAATATATTTACAAGTATATACAAGACCTGGAACAAGAAGACTAACATCTGCGTGATAGCAGTCAGGATTCACTGGCCTCAATGTGGTTGCTAGAACATTAATGAAATCTTTTATGACAAGCACTGTAAGAAAATTACAAATGGCAGTAGACTTAACAATGGCATTTAATTTGTAACAAAATAAAATTGAGAAAACATGATCATACTATATATATTGGTAATAATAAGACACATGTGGTGGAAATACTACAAATGAATTTTTCAAAGCCAAAACAGAATAACTGCAGAGTGCACTTAATTGTAAATTCTGCGGATATCTACACCTAGCTCATCCAGAGCACTATACAACTCTGGCTCTGACTGAGGATCAGGAACAGATGAAACTGCATGTGACAAACTATCATCTTGAGAGATAACCTCGTTATCATCTAGCCAATGGACATGTGGTGAGTGCACAGTTGAAACGAGAGGTCTAGATCTAAGATTATAAGTGCTAGTATGGGGTTGCTGAACATCAAGTGGTCTGTCAACCACAGAAGGTGGTGTCCCAATAGGAGTATCTGTCTGGATAAGTTCATTGTCATCTTCCTCATCAGTGTCGTCAACAGTCATTTTAGCTAACTTCATATGGTCTAAATGCTCATTTATATACTCTCCTGTAACTAAGTTTTTCAATCTAAACTTGTTACCTTTGATAAGCTCGATTACCTTATATGGACCCAAAAATTTCTTAGTTAACTTGTACATAGGACCAGACCTGTGTTGGTTAAGTATCATTACTACAGATCCAATAGTTATTTTACTGGGTTTAGCTCGTTCATTCCTTGCTCGAGTGAACTCGGCTGTAGCTTTGGACAATTGTTCTCGTATTTTCTTGAATACTAGTTGCATTTGTCTACGCTTCACTTGAACAAAATCATCTACGTTATATAAGGGAGTAGGAGGTGCGTTAATCAATTCATTAGGGAGGATCTTATCTGTACCATAAAGAATAGCGTGAGGTGTGTCTCCTGTAGAAACATTAATTGAAGAATTTATAGCACACTGAATTAAGGGTATAAAATCATCCCAATTGTTTTTATCAAAATTCAAAGTGACTCTCAAGGCATCTAAAACTTTCCTGTTAGTACGTTCAGCTAATCCGTTGCTAGCTGGATGATAAGGCATGATGCTACATTTTTTAATGTTATATAAATCACACAAGCTAGTTAAAATACTATTACTGAATTCTGGACCATTATCTGAAAGGATTACTTTAGGCATACTGTATCTACAAATTATGTGGTCATGGAATGCACTGGCTATAGTTTCTGCTGTTTTGTTCGGGATAGGAACTAGTTCGCAAAATCGTGAAAAATTATCGACCATTACAAGCAAATGTTTGTTCCCTTTCTCTGTTTCCGCAAAATTTGTCAATAAATCCATCGATACTCGTTCCCAAGGAGCTTTAGTTGTTGGGTACACCTGAATTGGATTAGGTCCTGAAACATGTCCCTTGTGCTGTAAGCAAATTAAGCATCTGTCAACATAATGAGCAATGTCCTTAGCCATTTTTGGCCAAAAATACTTTAATCGACCTTGTTGGAGTGTACGATCCTTTCCTGGATGTGCACTTGCAGGGGCATCATGGATAATTTTTAACACAGTAGGTACCAAGACAGCTGGAACAACTAACTGACAACATTTCCTCGGGGCTGTCCCTAGCTTTACTACTCTACACAGTAAATTGTCTAACATAACTAATTCTTTCAGTGGCACTGGCGGTTTATGAATCAGGCGAGTGTCTTGCTTAGTCAAAAATTTAATGACGGGTGCCCATATGGGGTCTTGTCGCTGTTCCGTTTCTACTACTGTAGCATCTAATGCTGGGTAATTTAACTGAATCGCAGCTACGTGTCGAGAAAACGCATCGGCTACAACATTTTGCTTTCCTGGAATATATCCAAATGTGGGATTGAATTCTTGAATTGTGAGCAAATATCTAGCAAACTTTCCAACTGGATTCTTATTTTTGAACAAGGGAATTAATGGTTGGTGATCTGTAAGAACATGAACTGGGTAATTATAAATTGTATCTCTGAAATGTTTAAGTGCCCAGACAACTGCTAAGGCTTCTCGTTCTGTTGCGCTATAATTTTTCTCCTCTTTAGATAATGTACGGCTAGCATAAGCTATTGCGTGATCTCTGTGACCTTCTGTTTAAAGTAATGCAGCACCTAAACCTATGTCACTAGCATCTGTAACCAACGTAAAAGGTTTAGAAAAATCTGGATACCTAAGGACAGGCGACGAAATCAAGGTGGCTTTGAGTTTTTTGAATGACTGATCCTGGGCCTCTCCCCAAACAAAGGGTTCATCTTTTCTTTGCAACTTGTTAAGTGGAGCGGCTATAATAGAGAATCCAGCAATAAATGAACGATAAAATCCTACAAGACCTGTGAACTGTCTTACGGCTTCTGCGGTACGAGGCGTTGGAAAATCACGGGCAGCAATAATTTTTGATTCATTCAATGTAATACCTGAAGGTGTAACTGTATGACCTAGGAAATTAATCTTCTCTTTTAAAAATTAACATTTTGCAAGCTTTATTTTTAAATTAGCTTCAGCAAGCTTTGCCAGTACTTTTTCAAGGTTCTGGAAATGAGTCTGGACATCTTGCGACATGATTATGAGATCATCAAGGTAAACTAGAAGAGTACTTCCTATCAATCGACGAAATAGATTTGTCATGAGCCGTGAAAAAGTTATTGGACTACTCCGCAAACCAAATGAAATTCTTTTGAAATGAAAATGACCATTGGGAGTACTAAAGGCTGTCAATTGTTTACTTTCCTCATCAAGGGGGATTTGCCAGAATCCCTGCAACAAATCTAACGTTGAGAATACTTTATTTCGACCAATACTTTGCAACAAATCATTTAGAACTGGAAGTGGGAAATGATCAGGTATTGTTACTCTGTTAAGCTTTCGATAATCGATTACAGGTCTCCAAGTCCCATCTCGCTTTGGTACAAGAATCAATGGAGCGTTCCATGGCGAATTACTCGATTCGATTACATCAATCTGTAGCATTTCCTCTATAAGTCTATTGGCTTCTGCTCTCTGAGAATGGGGAAGACGGTAAGCTGGTACATAAATAGGAGTAGTTCCTTGTTCAAGTGGAATTTTATGTGTGATAAGAGGAGTGAGACCTAACTTTTCTCCTGGTAGGGCGACAACGGCTCTATTTCTGTTCAAAATTTCCAAAAGCTGAGCCACAGAGTCAGGAAAATCAGTAGGACTGAGGTGTTGCGCTTGCACCTCTGGCTGAGATCCCTGTTCTCCTGGCGTGAGAGTACAAACAGTATGATCCATGGAGACATCATCCACAACTCGCACCGGTAACGAGTAATGGGCAAAATCTACAACATGGGTACCAGACTGGAGATGGATATCGGCATTACTAGTGTTTGCAATAAATAATGTAACAGTACCGTCCTGCACTGTGTGCCAGGAGGGTTCAACAAACGTACCATTCACTTTACACGTTTCACTTTCCGCAATCACATCCGACAACTCAGGCACTCCCTGAACCTTAACTCTTATTCTGGTGAGAGAATGAGAGTGCAGCACAGTGTCAGTAGCCGTGGAACCACTGACTTCAGAGATGGAAGCTGCCAGGCGAGCAAGACAACGAGAATCCGTTAGGGCGTCCCCTTCCAGAAGATCCCGATACTCACTCTCCTTAACAACTGCACCACTACGATGCTTCAATCGAGTGCCTATTTTCTCGGGTATGCTAACACGACAATGATCTGACAAACCTACGCTAGCAAGGCGTGTGTCAACGAAATTAACGTAGTCTGAATGAAGATTGAACTCATGACCCTGTCGATACATGCTACACAAGGGTATGACGTGGTCTTTGATACTTATGTTCCAACGATGGGGAAACAATGCAATATTTTCATCAATCATGGTGTACAGACCTAAGAGAATGTCTCCAGGAAAATGAATAATGTCAACAACTAAACATGTTATAGACAATGTGACATCATTGAACTTGAGTGGGAGGTCAATTTCACCCTGAACTTTTACTTTATTTCCTGAAATACCACTTAGAAAAGGAATGTGTGACTGTTTTAAAGTAGTTGGGTGCTTACTTTCAATGTCTAAGAGCTGAAGGCTTGACAATATTAATTTTTGCACCTGAATCAAGAAAAACTTTTAAAACTCTACCATGTACAATGGCTGATACAAGGGGACCATCACTTGAGACTGGACAAGTTACTACTTTTGACTTATGTTGTCTGGGATATCTGCGTCTTGTCTGGGTTAAATGTACTGTGGTTCCGTCAACATCTACAACTGGTCTAGAGTCAGTGTCCTCCTCTGTCAAATGTCCAAATCTGTTTTGGGTAGCTACTGAATACACAGGGAGGGCATTAGGATTGGCTAGCTTGAATTGGTTAGCGGATGGCCTTGGGGGTTCCCGACGACATGGAGTGAACATTCTGAACTCCAGCATTCTGTGACTGCGTATTATAATTTGACTTGCATTATAGTTGGGCTGGGAGTTGTAATTACGAGAGTTCTGATAATGTCATGGACGCTGTGAGCCTCGCCAAGACTGACCGTGGGAGTTACGAGGTGGAGATGCCCTTTGCCTAGCTCTACAATCCGCAGTGTGGTGACCGACTTGCTTATGGTACTTACAATATGGTAGCCTAGGATGATTAGATTGACGAGGGGACCGAGAGAATTGTCTAGGAGGTGATGATCTAGGGCGGACCAACAGTCCCTTGGGATGTGGTTACTCTTACCACAATGCCAACATGAGGAAGCGGATGGTTGTGGACTATGGCGTTTCGGCAATTTATGAGGTGGCGAATTGAATTGACTGAGGGCTACGAGCATGGGTGCGGTTCTGCGACCAAGAGTTTTGAGAATTTGTGGGAGGTGCTGAGAGCTTGTTACTACATTTACAGTATCAGAGGGTGGCAACAGTTGAGCACTTCGGGGAGCTAGTTTATCGGCAGCATTGTTAATGGCTTCAAATACTTCACCAATTTCATGTTTAACACCAAAATTTTGTTGCTCAACGATCGGTTTAGTATGCTCGGGGGCAAAATGCATTAAAGTACCAAACGCTATCATTTTAGCCATAGACTCAGGGAACAGATTATTGTCTTTATCTAACCAAGTCGAATTATTCATGGCAGAAACTAGGGCATAAAGATACTGATCGAGACGGCTAGTAAACGCATTAAACGACTCACCAGGCTGCATGGTGGCATTGGCAATTTTCTTGACTAACCTATATGGGTCAAGGTCTCCTTTATTAATAAAGCCATGGCGAAAGAAATCTTTAAATTCAGGCCAAGACTGGAGGCTAACAATGGCTTTCTCATCAACAACAAAACGTGCATCACCTTTGGTTGTGTCTACAGCTGACCGTGCAATTGCCAAGTATTCGGCATCAGTAGGCTTAGAAAAACATGCAACTGTTTTCGCTTCAACCTACTAAACCAAGATTCTAAAAGGCGCGATTCGCCAGCAAAAAGAGGAATAGCCATTTCCTGAGCTGATCTCTGGCCATTGGGATGAGCAACTGCTCTGTTGAGTCTGAGGGAGTTTCAACAGTGGTAGGCATTGTTACAGCCATGGAATTAATATTTGAACGCAGATTATAATTAAGTTGTGACGGTAAAGTAGTGGAGTATGGTGGTCGGCAGTCTTCCACTGGCAGATGTTAAGGCCAGGCCACATATAAAACAAAAAAAGTAAAAAAAATGAAAAAAAAGAATGACTGCATGTAANGGGGGTGTCTCTACCCTCCCTGCTGACTGGTGGCTGTTTGGCCGGTGTTGACGGCACACAATTGCGATGGGAGTCCCTCTCCCTCCTGTGACGCGAGTAAACTCCGTGGGACTGGAGTTTACAGGCCGCGTTGGCTACCCTTTAGTTGAGCTTGTCATGTGTGACATGCTCCATGTCCCGGTCGACGACGTTTACGGAGTGGAGCTGGTAACTGCTCACCGGGTTATTATCAAGTTGGCGGAGGTGGGGTGTATCGTGCTTTCCTCCGCCGTTACGAGGGGCGTTCCTTGCCGCTGCCGGATGGTGCCGGCTCTGTGACCATTACAGACCGTAGTGGTGCCCTGACCTACGTGAGTGTGCACGGGGCGCCCTTGGAGTTTCCCGAATTCTACTCCGGCGTTATTTCCAGCAGTTTGGCGCAGTCGTCAGTGTGCGGGTGCACACACTGTCATCAGGGAGGTATAAGGTATGAGGACGAACATTCGTACCCTTGGGATGCGCCTAAGGTCTGACATCCCTTCTTCGGTCCGGCTTCTGGGGTACTACGTCCGGGTATTCTATGCCCGGCAGCCACGTACCTGCTTTCGGTGTGGCCTGTTGGGGCATCAGGCTGCCGAGTGTTCGGTGGCTGCTGTCGCCCCTGTAACCTGTTCCGGGAGGATGATTTCCCGCCGCTCCCTGTTGAGGTGGACTCCGTGGGCGAGGATGTTGACGTCCCTTTGGCTGCTGTGGCTCCCCCTGCGTCGCCCGGCAGTCCTCCTGAGGGTGCGGCTCCTCCTCCGCCTGTGGATTCTCCTCTGTGCGTGAGGAGGTGGTGGTGTGTGCGGCGCCGGTCTCGAAGCCTACCTCTTCGCCTCCGACGGATTCTTCACTGGTGCTCGCTCCTGCTCCTCTGCCCGTCCTGCTGTCCTCGAGGGGTCCCTCCCCTATGCGGGCCCCTTCCTTGTCATCTATTGCGCCTGTCGTCTCTCCGACTCCGGTCTCCCCAGTGGATAGAGGCCTTATCCCCCATGTTGTTGAGGATGCCCTTCTGCGCAGTAGTGCGCTCCCGGTTGTGGGGCGCCCCGCCGCTGGCCCTTCTCGGGTGCCTCCTGTGGGGGGATAGTTCTGATGACCTTCGACCTGTTCCGAAGCGTTCCCGATTGTGTCGCCCCCTCGTGCGTGGGCGGATGAGTGTGCTGCCATGGATGAGGATGCAGTGGCAGGCTCTGAGTTGCCTCCTGTGTTAAGCCCTTCGCCTTCTGCTGTTGGCTCCCCTCCGTGGGAGGCTACCCCTGGTGACAGAGACCTCGTCGTGATCTTGAAGAAGGATGAGCGTCGGAGGCCTCTGCTCCTGTTCATGGGAGAGGGGCCCCGGTGCGTCTGCGGATCCCCCTGTGCGCAGACCTATGAGCCGCCTAGTGCGTTTTCCGGTGCGCTTCCCGATGCTCGGCCCCCTGGGGAGGTGCCCCTCCCTCTCTTATCGCCCACCGAGGAAGTGTTGGACGACTCGAATTCCTTGGCGATCAATTATGATGTCCGGTGCGTCCTGTCCCGTGTGACCCTTCTACCATTTGGGTCCCTCGGGTGAAGATTTTTTAGTGGGTGCCGGATTTCATGGTTCGGCCGTGTGACTCTCCTGGGCGTCCGGTACCTGATCTGCTGATGGCGGTTTGGGAGGCTTATTGCCTGCGCTTTCCGGTGCAGGAGTACCCTGATAAATATGTGTAGTCCTTGGGGTGGGGGTGTTTCTGTGCTTCTGTCTTTATGCCTGGGTGTGTATGACTGACTATGTTTGTGCCTGCGTTTGGGTGTGCGTAGGTGTTTATTCCTGGCTCCTGCGTGTGCTTGTTGGGTGTTGTTTGTTTCCTGTGTTTTTTTTTTCTTTCATGTTTCTTATTGTGTTTTTGCCTCTGTGCTTGGGGTTTGCGTGGCCTCATGTTTTATGTCCAAATGTGTGCCTGTGTTTGGGTGGTTATGGGTGTGGTAAATTTTCATGTTATTTATGCTTTGTTCTTGTTTGTTTTTGTTGTTGTGTGTGTGTTTTTCCTTTGTTATGTATCCAGTGCCCAGTTTGGCGTTTCTTGTTTTGTGTCATGATTCCTTCACTTTTGGATTTATGTATGTTTAGTCTGTTCATGTGTTCATGGTGTATTCCTTGCTATGTTTCCCCTGTATGTTTCCCCTGAATGTCTTCATGTACTGTTATTGTGCTTTTTCTGTTATGTACTTGGGATCCTGTAACAAAAAAAAAAAAAAATAAATAAACCGAATGTGCTTGTGTTTGGGTGGTTGGGCTGTTGTGGTTGTATTAGCTTTTTGTATTTCTGCCCT
Organism: Procambarus virginalis; assembly: GCA_020271785.1. Lineage (NCBI taxonomy): Eukaryota > Metazoa > Arthropoda > Malacostraca > Decapoda > Cambaridae > Procambarus > Procambarus virginalis. The sequence goes on from WNGS01166658.1 coordinate 36,595, forward strand.
TATTATTCTGGGTGTGGCTGTGTTTTATGTTATTTATGTTATTTCTTTCTTGTGTTATTCTTTGTACTATTCTGTTTTTGTATCCAGTGCCCGTTTCGGGGGTTCCTGTTATGTACTCTGTTTCCTTCACTTTTGGGTATTGTTATGTGATGGTTTTCATGTGTTCATGGTTTATTGCCTTGTTATGTTTCCCCTGTATGTCTTCCTGTATTCTGCTTTTGTCTGTTTTGTATTTGGGTTTCTTTTTATAAATAAAAAAAAAATTGGGTCGTTACATTGTTATTCTTAATACAGTAACTGAGACCTTGCATTGGTAGTCCAAATACAGTAAGCGGGACCTAACATTGAGAGTCCAAATACAGTTATTGGGATGTTACGTTGGTAGTCCAAATACAGTAAATGGGTCGTTACGTTGGTAGCTCAAATACAGCAGTTGGTATGCTACGTTAGTAGTCTAAATACAATAACTGGGACGTGTTGTTGGTTGTCCAAATACAGTAAGTGCCACGTTCCGTTGGTAGTCCAAATACTTTAAGTGGAGGACGTTATGTTGGTAGTTCACACATTGTGTGTACTCACATGGTTTTACTCACCTAATTGTGCTTGCGGGGGTTGAGCTTTGGCTCTTTGGTCCCGCCTCTCAACCGTCAATCAACTGATATACAGATTCCTGAGCCTACTGGGCTCTATTATATCTGCATATGAAACTGTGTATGGAGTCAGCCTCCACCACATCGCTTCCTAGTGCATTCCATTTACTAACTACTCTGATACTGAAAAAGTTCTTTTTAATGTCTCTGTGGCTCATTTGGGTACTCAGCTTCCACCTTTGTCCCCTTGTGTGTGTACCACCCGTGTTATATAATCCATCCTTGCCTACCCTGCCAATTCCACTGAGAATTTTGTATGTGGTGATCATTTGTCCCAGAGTTCTATTGTCTTCCAGCTACGTGAGGTGCAGTTCACGCAGCCTTTCCTAAGCGACTCAACGGGTTGCTGACTCCTTACGTACCCTGTGCTTTCAGCTTGAAGTCTCCCAAGGAATGTGTAGACTTATAGCGGGAAGCACGGCCACGGGGATAAGAGCCTCGTTGGATGTGGAGTCACTATTTACCAACGTACCTGTGGACGAAACAATCGGGATGATAGCAGACAGAGTGTGTCGTGACCCAGCTTGCACTCCTCTTGACATCCCAGAAAGCATTCTGAGGAAACTACTCCAAGCCTGCACTAAGGAGGCACCCTTCTTGATCCCAGATAAGGACATGTATAAGCAAGTAGATGGGGACGCCATGGGTTCTCCCCTAGGTGTCCTGTTTGCGAGCTTCTATATGGGCACCATTGAGCAGAGGGTCTTAGTTGACATGGACTTGAGACCCGCCATATACTGCAGGAATGTTGACGACATTTTTAGACAGGTACCTGACGCCAGATGTCTGCAGCAGCTGAAGGAGGACTTCTCTCAATTGTATTGTAAGTATTGCAAACTCTATGGACATACCATGGATAAATGTGGAAAAGCTCAATACAAAGGCAATAATGAAACTACTAAACCCAAACCGACTCCTCCTAAGTCCGGTAAGCCTGTGATGAATGTTGGTGTTCCTAGTAATGATCTTTCTCTCTTCAGCAAACACCTGTATCCTGGAACTGTCTCTGCCAACGGTACAGATTCGGAGGGACGTTTCAAATTGAAGATCTTGAGGGACACAGCAGCTCTTCAGTCAATAATATTGAAATCATCTGTGCCTAACATCACCTACACCGGGGAAACCGTCCTTATCACTGACCTCACTGCTACCACTCCGTATCCACTCGCCAGAGTCCACCTGGATTGTCCTTTCGTGACCGGTGAAGTCAAAGTCGCCATCAGGGAAAAGCCTTTTCCCATGTCTGGAATGCAACTTCTCCTGGGCAATGACTTGGCTGAAGATCTGCAACCTTTCAACCTGATCATCATGGACAAACCCCAGGTGGGTAACTCTGTAGTGGACAATCCCATCTTTAAGTATGTTCCAGCAGAGGTCCAAGAAAGTGATGAAGTTTCTCCTCCGGTTTTGGTGACCACCCGTGCACAAGCTGCCACGCCTTTGTTATTGCACTACACTGCCGTGCACTACACTGCCACGCCTTTGTTATTGCCACGCCTTACTGTCACTCCTTCTTTAATAACACAGTCTCACCAATATTGTAACACTTATTGCTACACCTTGTATTGTAGCTTTGTTACGCCTTGTACTGTAACACTGCAACACTTTATATTGTAATATTTACTACCACACGTTATAGTGTAACACCGCCAAGTGTTGTACTGCAATACTTTCTGCCACACTCTATATTGTAATATTTTCTGTCACACCTTGTAATGTAACAATTACTGTCACACAATGCATTGTAAAACTACCACACCTTGAATTTTAATACCTACCCTCACACCTTGTTGACTTATGATCGTTTATATTGTTAATATAACCATTTTGTTCACAACATTTATATAATAAACATAATAATTCCAGAGTCCGGCTCTGTGGTGCAGCGGTCAGCACGGCCGCCTCTAAAGTGGCAGACTCAGGTTCAACTCCTGGCGGAGCCTTTTTCTCTCCAGCTAAATTTACTCCCAGATATATTTAATGATTATTATCTTACATTATCTTCACTAAAGTATTTGTAAAATGTATAAATGTATATTTCGCTAATTACAGCATAGCCAAAACTCCATATGTCTACATTTTCATGGTAATTTGTTATTAATTTCACTTTGAAATAGCAAACATTAAAGTAAATGTTCTATTAAAAAACGTAAATAATATGTATTGGAAAAGAGATGTTTGTACGTTACATTGATAGTAAAAATACAATAGGAGGGACGTTACTTTGGTAGCTGAAATACAATAAATTTGACGTTAAGGTTGTAGACCAAATACAGCAAGTAGGAAGTTACGTTGAGAGTTCAAATACAGTAAGTGGAACGTTACGTTGGTTGTCTAAATATAGCAAGTGGGACGTAACGTTGGTAGTCCACAAACAGTATTTTGGACGTTATGTTGGTATTCCAAAGACCGCAAGTGGGATGTTACTTTGGTAGCCTAAATACAGTAACTGACGTAACGTTGGTAGTCCAAATACAGTAAGTAGAACGTTACGTTTGTTTTCCAAATACAGAAAGTGGGATGTTACGTTGGTAGTCCAAATACAGTAAGTAGGACGTTACGTTGGTAGTCCAAATACAGTAAGTAGGACGTTACGTTGGTAGTCCAAATACAGTAAGTAGGACGTTACGTTGGTAGTCCAAATACAGTAAGTGGACCGTTACGTTTGTTTTCCAAATACAGTAAGTGGGATGTTACGTTAGTAGTCCAAATACAGTAGGTGGGAAGTTACGTTGGTAGTCCAATTACAGCAAGTAGGATGTTACGTTAGTGATTCATATACAGTATGTGGAACGGTACGTTGGTTGTTCATATATAGTAAACTGGACGTTACAATGGCAGTCAAAATTCAGTAAGTGCGTCGTTACATTGGTAGTCCAAATACAGTAAGCAGGATGTTACATTTATGTTACATGTTATTTAACTAATTATAGCGAATAAAAACATTACATTAGGCCGACATTGTCATGGTAATTTGTATTGTTTAATTTACTTTGGAATAGCAAACATGTTGTATGTATTTGTATTTGTTGTATTCAAAAACAAAAACAATAAATATTGTAACACTGATGTTGCGACGTCAAGTTGGTAGTCCAAATATAGTAATTGGGACGTTACGTTGATCATGTTGGAGTCCAAATACATTAATTGGGTCGTTACATTGTTATTCTTAATACAGTAACTGAGACCTTGCATTGGTAGTCCAAATACAGTAAGCGGGACCTAACATTGAGAGTCCAAATACAGTTATTGGGACGTTACGTTGGTAGTCCAAATACAGTAAATGGGTCGTTACGTTGGTAGCTCAAATACAGCAGTTGGTATGCTACGTTAGTAGTCTAAATACAATAACTGGGACGTGTTGTTGTCCAAATACAGTAAGTGCCACGTTCCGTTGGTAGTCCAAATACTTTAAGTGGAGGACGTTATGTTGGTAGTTCACACATTGTGTGTACTCACATGGTTTTACTCACCTAATTGTGCTTGCGGGGGTTGAGCTTTGGCTCTTTGGTTCCGCCTCTCAACCGTCAATCAACTGATATACAGATTCCTGAGCCTACTGGGCTCTATTATATCTGCATATGAAACTGTGTATGGAGTCAGCCTCCACCACATCGCTTCCTAGTGCATTCCATTTACTAACTTCTCTGATACTGAAAAAGTTCTTTTTAATGTCTCTGTGGCTCATTTGGGTACTCAGCTTCCACCTGTGTCTCCTTGTGTGTGTACCACCCGTGTTATATAATCCATCCTTGCCTACCCTGCCAATTCCACTGAGAATTTTGTATGTGGTGATCATTTGTCCCAGAGTTCTATTGTCTTCCAGCTACGTGAGGTGCAGTTCACGCAGCCTTTCCTAAGCGACTCAACGGGTTGCTGACTCCTTACGTACCCTGTGCTTTCAGCTTGAAGTCTCCCAAGGAATGTGTAGACTTATAGCGGGAAGCACGGCCACGGGGATAAGAGCCTCGTTGGATGTGGAGTCACTATTTACCAACGTACCTGTGGACGAAACAATCGGGATGATAGCAGACAGAGTGTGTCGTGACCCAGCTTGCACTCCTCTTGACATCCCAGAAAGCATTCTGAGGAAACTACTCCAAGCCTGCACTAAGGAGGCACCCTTCTTGATCTCAGATAAGGACATGTATAAGCAAGTAGATGGGGACGCCATGGGTTCTCCCCTAGGTGTCCTGTTTGCGAGCTTCTATATGGGCACCATTGAGCAGAGGGTCTTAGTTGACATGGACTTGAGACCCGCCATATACTGCAGGAATGTTGACGACATTTTTAGACAGGTACCTGACGCCAGATGTCTGCAGCAGCTGAAGTAGGACTTCTCTCAATTGTATTGTAAGTATTGCAAACTCTATGGACATACCATGGATAAATGTGGAAAAGCTCAATACAAAGGCAATAATGAAACTACTAAACCCAAACCGACTCCTCCTAAGTCCGGTAAGCCTGTGATGAATGTTGGTGTTCCTAGTAATGATCTTTCTCTCTTCAGCAAACACCTGTATCCTGGAACTGTCTCTGCCAACGGTACAGATTCGGAGGGACGTTTCAAATTGAAGATCTTGAGGGACACAGCAGCTCTTCAGTCAATAATATTGAAATCATCTGTGCCTAACATCACCTACACCGGGGAAACCGTCCTTATCACTGACATTTCTAATAGTACTAATGTGCTGCTACCACTCCGTATCCACTCGCCAGAGTCCACCTGGATTGTCCTTTCGTGACCGGTGAAGTCAAAGTCGCCATCAGGGAAAAGCCTTTTCCCATGTCTGGAATGCAACTTCTCCTGGGCAATGACTTGGCTGAAGATCTGCAACCTTTCAACCTGATCATCATGGACAAACCCCAGGTGGGTAACTCTGTAGTGGACAATCCCATCTTTAGTATGTTCCAGCAGAGGTCCAAGAAAGTGATGAAGTTTCTCCTCCGGTTTTGGTGACCACCCGTGCACAAGCTGCACGACCGCAACCAGCTGACTCCACTGCTACCGCTGTCCCTCAAGACCCTCAGAATCTACCACCGAATCTTACTATGGTGGAGTTCTGTAAGTTACAGAGGGAAGATCTTTCATTGACACCATAATTCGTCCAGGCTGAGACTCAACCTGACAGTATCCCTGGGTTCTTCCTAGAGAATCAGTTGCTCTACCGCAGATACAGACCCAGTAAGCTGAAGGAGGATGACGATTGGGCAAATGTCGAACAACTAGTGGTTTCCACCAGCCGATATTCTACACCTGGCCCACGGAGCACTTTCTCACTATGGTTTTAACAAAACCTACCACGGAATCAGACAAGACTACTACTGGCCAGGTATGGTTAAAGACGTCAAAAGTTACGTGCAACAGTGTTATATATGTCAAAAGGCAGGAAAACCTAACATCTCGAATCCCAAAGATCCTTTACTTCCCATCCAGGTGCCTGCGGAACCTTTCCACAGACTCATCATAGACTGTGTTGGTCCTTTACCCCGGACCAGTTCTGGCAACGCCTATATACTAACTATCCTGTATCCTACCACCAGATTCACCATAGCAGTTCCTGTAAAGAACATTACGGCTGCTACTGTGGTGAAACAACTATTGAAGATCTTCACCCAGTATGGATTTCCAAGAGAGGTTCAAAGTGACTGTGGCACCAACTTCACCAGTGATCTCTTCAAGAAAGACACTNGCATTTTAAAAGCACCGAATCACTTCTGTGTTGATTGTTCAATAAACCCTTGAACCCAGATGTTTAACACATCTCTAACCCTTTCCATGGAGGACAGAAGAAAGTGTATATATTCTGGTTAGCATTGTAAATGTGTGGCCACGTCTGCTGTAGAAAATAATAATAATAAAAATAAAAAAAATCCTTCAGAGTCGCTATCCGTTCGAAGTTTTCGAAGAACGCCTAAGCTTCTTGAGGTTCGAACGTAGTTAAGTCACGTTCCCTTATCTTGAGGTCATCCCGCCGTGCAGGTAGTGGGGGCAGCCCACGGTCAATACGACGCAATTCCACTTCTTTCTTTGCCTTTATCTCCTCCAGTCGCAGCTGTCTCTCTCCTTCTTCTCGCTGCAGCCGAGCTTCATGCTCACGCTCCTCTCGCTGCATTTGCGGCTCTCTCTCCTCTCGTCGCAGCTGGGCTTCCAGTTGCATCTTCATTACTTCCAGTTGCAGGCTCCTCTTACTACAGCTGGACCTTCCACTGCTCCCATGTTCACTGTGAGTTCTCCCCACACTGGTAGGCGCTTGGGGTGGCTCTAGTTGGGACGGTTCACCTTGGGACAGCCCTTCTTGGAACGGCTCTTCCCCTGTCGTCTCTTCTCGAGCTGTGAGTTGTGTCATTATTTCTAGCCTACGCTCCGCCACCTTAGTGGTCCTCAATCGGATCCCCAAGTGGCCTGCCACTTGTTGGAGCTGGGCCTTGGTACACTCTTTCAAAATTCTCTCATCCCTCGTTGCAATAAATTTATCCACTTTATCCTCCTCCATCTCAATAATTGAGCTATAGCACTAATATCTCACTGGTTTCACTATTCCAGTCTCTGCACTACTGAGCAACGCTGTCACTGTTCACAGAGTTCACTGGCGATCCTGGTCACGACACTGGCAACACTGTGTTTGTACTCTTGCAACACTGTCTTCGCCTCTTGTCAACACCGTTCACGAATTCTGGGCAACACTGTAGCCTGATTAACGTATCCTGGCAACACTGTAGCCTGATTAACGTATCCTGGCAACACTGTAGCCTGATTAACGTATCCTGGCAACACTGTAGCCTGATCAACCCATCCTGGCAAGGTCGCCAATTCTGTCACGCACCGTTCACCTTGGCCTTGTGTTACACGAGATTACAGTTAAACAGCGGGGGGGGGGGGATCGTGCTACTGATCCTATAACCTCACACCGTGGGACTTCACTCCCTACACTAGGGTATCACATATCACCCCAGGGAGCTCTCCTAGTCATGCCTCAAGACCGGTCACCACTTGACCTTGGACCCAAGGGGGAGAGGAGAAGGCCCAGCCCACACTGCTAAGCTCAATCCTGCAGTATGTGACTCCCCCACCGGGCCTGCCCACCTATGCGTGCAGAAAATTTGCCTGACTTCAGGCCGTAGCCTCACTTCCTCCTCTTACCTTCTGGTCGCCAGATGGGTAATTCTCCCTGCGTCCCAGCAACGCCGTTAGTTCGAATATAATATATTTACAGCAGCCTAGGACCGTACTATATGCTGCCAGTACTAGAATTCAAATGTACAGTCATGTTGCCATCTCAGGGTCACTCTTTAGGGAATGCCAGTACTAGTGTTCAAATCTAGTGTCGTGTTGCCAACACAGAGTCTCTCTGTCATGCCAGTAACAGTACAGTATTCTCATGTCATTTATCCACAAAGCTCAGTGAGATGGAGGTTACTCCAAAAGCAGTGATAAAATAATAAAAAGTTTACTCAAAGTAAACAACACAAGAGATACATGTATGAACTTATGGAAATGATAATAATAATGGTGGCAGCAGCGCTCCTCTGGTGGCCGCCGGCAGCTCGCATCAGCTGATGAATTAAAGGGATCACTGGCCCCCTTCACTGGGCAGCTTCATCAGCATCGTCCCTCAATCCTTCACAAGCCGGCCACACTATCCTCACCACTCAGTAGAATAATATATATACGTGCTGTCCCACAGCCTAATCTACTCCTATTGCTTATATACACTCTAATAAATGCCTAAGTATAATAATACTCAAGGATCAGGATGAATATTCTCCCTTCTGAGTTCCTAGTGGGCGTGATCCAATCACAACAGCTCTGAATGCTTTGGAGTTCCACTGACGGCGGGTCACTCACTCCTCCAGCTGTAGTAACTCTCTCTCAACTTCTCCACAAGAGTAAGAGGCAATGATGAACCAGCTAGACTCGACTTGATATTCACTCTGAATGAGTCAGAAATAAGTGATGTCAAATTTGAAGCCCCATAGGAATGAGTAACCACAGTGTACTGACATTTGAGTACTTGGTGAAGGTAGGAATAACTCATCCAAGGTTGGGACCAGAAGAGAAAAAACTAAATTACGGAAGAGGGAAATATGACGAGATGAGGAACTCCCTAAGGGAAATACCATGGGAAACAGAACTTAGAGACAAGACTGTACAGAATATGATGGACTATGTCACCCAGAAGTGCCAGGGAGCTGCAGACAGGTTTATCCCCGTCCAAAAGGAGAAAACGAAAAATCCATGGGGTCAACCAGGAATGTAAGGTAGCAAAGCAACTGAGTAAAAGCACATGGAGAAACTACAGAAATAATAGAACAACGGAGAGCAGGGAGATATACCAGAGGGCCAGAAATGAGTACGTCAGAGTGAGGAGGGAAGCAGAGAGACAGCATGAGAATGACATCGCGAGTAAAACCAAGACCCAACCAAAGCTGCTCCACAGCCACATCAGGAAGAAAACAGCAGTGAAGGAACAAGTGATGAAACTGAGAAAAGGGGAGAACAGATACACAAAAAATGACAAGGAGGTGTGTGAAGAACTCAACAAGATATTCCAGGAGGTCTTCACAATAGAACAAGGAGAAACCCCTGCACTAAATGAGGTGGAGGCAAACCAAGCAACCGTGGAGGAATTTGACCTCACTAGTGATGAAGTCAAAAGGTGTCTGTTGGAGTTGAATGTGACAAAAGCTGTTGGGCCTGACAGAATCTCACCATGGATACTAAAGGAAGGTGCAGAAGCACTAAGTGTGCCACTCTCTATGGTGTATACAGGTCACTGGAAACAGGAGGCCTACCAGAAAGTTGGAAGACAGTGAATGTAGTCCCAATATACAAGAAGGGAGACAGGCAAGAATCACTGAACTACAGGCCAGTTTCCCCTAACATGTATACCATGCAAGAGCAAGATGATGGAGAAGATCGTGAGGAAAAGGCTCGCAGAGCATCTGGAGAGAAATAGCTTTGTAACACACCACCAACATGGGTTCAGAGATGGTAAATCATGCCTCACAGGTTTAATAGAATTCTATGACCAGGCAACAAAAATTAAGCAGGAAAGAGAAGGGTGGGCAGGTAGCATTTTCCTGGACTACCAGAAAGCCTTTGACACAGTACCCCATCAGAGGCTGTTAAAAAGTTGAAGCAACAGGCTTAAGCAACAGGAAACAGCGAGTAACTGTGAGGGGGAGACATCAGAGCAGCGAGATGTCACCAGCAGAGTCCCACAGGGCTCAGTACTTGGACCCATCCTGTTTCTAATATATGTAAACGATCTTCCAGAGGGTATAGACTCATTCCTCTCAATGTTTGATGATGATGCAAAAATTATGAGAAGAATCAAGACAGATGAAGATAGACAGAGACTACAGGATGACCTGGACAAACTGGAGGAATGGTCTAAAAAATGGCTGCTACAGTTCAACTCAGGAAAGTGTAAAGCAATGAAATTAGGCGAAGGGAGCAGGAGGCTGAACACAAGGTACCATCTGGGAGGTGAAATCCTGTGAGTCAAATAGAGAAAAAGATCTGGTGGTTGATATCACACCGAACCTGTCCCCAGAGGCCCACATCGAAAGAATATCATCAGCGGCATATGCTAGGTTGGCCAACGTAAGAACTGCCTTTAGAAACTTGAGTAAGGAATCGTTCAGGACTCTGTATACCACTTATGTCAGACCAATCCTGGAATATGCATCTCCAGCCTGGAGTCCATACCTAGTTAAACACAAGACAAAGTTAGTGAAGATTCTGCGGTATGCCACCAAGGCTCGTCCCGTAACTGAGAGGAATGAGCTACGCAGAAAGGTTAAAGGAGTTGAACATCACGTCCCTGGATTACAGAAAAGTAAGAGGAGACATGATAACCACCTACAAAATTCTCAGGGGAATTGACAGGGTTGACAAAGACACTCTTCAGCACGGGTGGAACACGAACACAGGGACACAGGTGGAAACTTAGTACCCAGATGAGCCACAGAGACGTTAGAAAGATTTTTTTCAGTGTCAGAGTAGTTAATAAATGGAATGCACTAGGAAGTGATGTGGTAGAGGCTGATTCCGTACACAGTTTCAAATATAGGTATGATAGAGCCCAGTAGGCTCAGGAATCTGTACACCAGTTGATTGATGGTTGAGAGGCGGGACCAAAGAGACAAAGCTCAACCCTGGTAAGCACAACTAGGTGAGTCCAAATAGGTGAGTACATACACAACTCAGCTCGCATCTCATAACACACAAAACTCAACTCGCAACACACCAAACTCAAACATTGATAATGTATCACAACACACAAACACAACTCACATCAAGCAAACACTACTCACATCACACAAACACAACTCACATCACACAAACACAACTCACATCACACAAACACAACTCACATCACACACACAACTCTCAACTCACAACACACAACTCACATCTCACATCACATAACTTACAACTGACAACACGCAACTCAATACACACAACACACAACTCACAAAACACAAACCTTAATTGGTGGTTTATGCATTTCACGTGTTGTTTGTTAAAGATAGAACAAATATGCATTTCAAAGGATTCGCTATAAAAATGAGTTTGGTAATTTCAAGGGATATTTTCTCAAATGGTGTTTTTTTGCAGTTCAATTGTTATTTGTTAAAGATGGGCTGTTTAGCTGTTTTTGTTCTTTATGGGGATTTGTTTATCTGTTTTAAGTGAGCATTAGGATACTTTATTAAAAGTTTTTAAGTGTCAACCAATATTTTTTGACTAGTTGTATATGAAAAGGGCTGCAATTGTTCCAAGTTTCAGTGCTGCAGCCTAAATAGAAAGGGAGATTTTTTTTTCAACGAGTTTTACACATTTTCAAATCCTTATAACAACCACAAGTTTCAAATGAAATAATTTCTATGACAGTTTTCTGACACATTATATGCTAATGTGTCAGAAAACTGTCATAGAAATGATTTCATATGAAACTTGTGGTTGTTATAAAAGATCTGTAGTTTGGGATTTTCCAAAACATCTTTAGTTTTCCTAATACAATTAGTCAAAGTTTCCCCCCAAAATTATGCAAATATATCATGTTTATTGCTATTATAAAATCAATAAAGGAACTAAATGAACTTAGGAAAAAAAGCTAACCAAAGATTTTAGAGACATAAACCTTACATAAAAGATGTTAACTTCATGTAAATCGAGTAAACAATGAAAGAGTTATATGAAGATTTATGTTAATTGAAAAAATAAGTAAAAAATAAAGTCTAAGGTGCTGCCATCTGTGGCTGAGGTTCACATCAACCAATTTCCTGGCCCCCTTGGCACTCTTACAGATAGCCTTATGCACAGTCAGGTTTATAAGTTTCATACAAATTGTCCGAAAAACAAATAAGAAAAATACAATTAAAAAAATCATTTTTTTTACTTAATTCTTTTAATAAAACTAATTATATTTTTTTAAATATATGCTGTTGGGATAGCTGAGAGTCATGATTTCAGTTAACACTTGTGTTTGATATTCGTTTTTGACCATTTTGGAAAAATTTTCACACATAATTCGATATTTTTTCTCTCCCTTCCTATTTATGTTACAATGCTGAGACTTGGACCAGATAAAACCCTTTTCATATACAACTCTTCAAAAAAGTTTGATTGAAATCGAATCATTTTGAAAAACGTACCTAATGGCCCTTCAAGGTTCATTTTCTCTAATTGTGGTTTATGCATTTCAAGTGTTATTTGTTAAAGATAGCACATTTATGCATTTCAAAGGATTCGTTATAAATATGTGTTTGACAATTTCAAGGGATATTTTCTCAAATGGTGGTTTGTGCATTTCAAGTGGTATTTGTTAAAGATAGGACATTTATACATTTCAAAGGATTCGTTATAAACATGCGTTTATGCGTTTGGTCATTTCAAAGGGTTATTTTCTCAATTGGTTTATGCATTTCAAGTGATATTTGTTAAAGATGGGCAGTTTCGGGGTTTTTGTTATATATGGGCATTTGTTTTTCTGTTTCAAGGGTAATTTTCTCGAATGGTGGTTTATGCATTTCAAGTGTTATTTGTTAAAGATAGGACCATTATGCATTTCAGAATAACAGGGGTCGTATGTGTTTATCGTTAAGTGTTCCATATGTATACGTAAGAAACCTGGAAATAATAAATTGGGCTGGTTCGAGGTTGGAACGGACTAAACTCCAAACCCGGACTAGAGGTCAGAGCCACGACCGGAGGTCCAGACTAGAATGTATTGGTATGGTGTGGAAAATATGCATAAATGCCGTATCTTTAACAAATAACACTGAAATGCATAAACCATCATTTGAGGGTTTGTGTTCAATGATAGCTCTGTTTTGTGTGTGTTGTGAGTTCTGAGTTGTGTTTGTGTGATGTGAGATGTGTTTGAGTGTTGTGAGTTGTGTATGTGTGTTGTGAGATGCGAGTTGTGCTGTGTTTGTGTGATGAGAGTTGTGTTTGCATGTTGTGAGTTGCATTTTGTGTTGTGATGCATTGTCTATGTTTGTGTTTGTGTGTTGTGAGATGCGAGTTGTGATATGTGTTTGAGGGACGTGGGTTGCGTATTTTGAGTTGGGTTTGCATGTTGTGAGTTGTGTTTATGTGTTGTGGGTTGTGATACATTGTCTATGTGTTTGTGTGTTGTGAGTTTTGAGTTTTGAGTTGTGTGAGTTGTGATTGTGTGATGTGAGTTGTGTTTGTGGGTTGTGATACATTGTCTATGTTTGTGCTTGTGTGTTGTGAGTTGCATTTTTGTGTTGTGAGATGTGAGTTGAGCTGTCTTTGTTTGATGTGAGTTGTGTTTGCATGTTGTGGGGAATCGCGAGTTGTGTTTGCATGTTGTGAGATGCGAGTTGTGATTGTGTGTGATGTGAGATGTGTTTGCGTGTTCTGGGATGTGTTTGTGTGTTGTGAGTTGTGTTTGTGTGTTGTTACATTGTCCATGTTTATGTTTGTGAGTTGTGTTTTTGTGTCGTGAGATGCGATTTGAGTTGTGTTTGTGTGATAGGAGTTGTGTTTATGTGTTATGAGTTTTGCTTTGTGTTGTGATGCATTGTCAATGATTGTGTTTGTGTGTCGTGAATTGTGTTTGTATGTTGTGTTACACTGTATATGAGTTTGTGTATTGTGTTACATTGTATACGTGTTTGTGTGTTGTGAGTTGTGGATTGTGTTTTTGAGTTGTGTTTGCATGTTCTAGGTTGTGTTTGTGTGTTTGGTGTTGTGTTTGTGTTTGTGTACATTGATATATTCTCTATGTTTGTGTTTGTGTGTTGTGAGCTGTGTTGTGAGATGCGAGTTGTGATTTGGAGTTGTGTTTGCATGTTGTGAGTTGTGTTTGTGTGTTGTGAGTTGAGTTTGTGTGTTGTGATTGTATATTTTTGTGTTTTGTATGTTGTTAGTTGTGATTGTGTGTTGTGAGATGTGAGTTGAGTTGTGTTTGTGTGATCTGAATTGAGTTTGCATGTTGTGAGTTGTGATTTGTGTTGTGATGCATTGTCTATGTTTGTGTTTGTGTGTTGTAAGTTTTGTTTGTGTGATGTGAGTTATATTTTTTTGACTTGTATTTGCGTGTTCGGGTTGTGTTTGTGTATTGTAAGTTTTGATTTGAGTGTTTTGTAAGATGCAAGTTGAGTTGTGTTTGTGTGATGAGAGTTGTCTTTGTATGTTGTGAGTTGTATTTTGTGTTGTGATGCATTGTCTATGATTGTGTTTGTGTTGTGAGTTGTGTTTTGTGTTGTGAGATGCGAGCTGAGTTGTGTTTGTGTGATGAGAGTTGTGTTTACGTGTTGTGATTTGTGTTTTGTGTTGTGATGCATTGTCTATATTTGTGTTTGTGCTTGTGTTGTGAGTTGTGTTTTTGTATTGCTTTTGAATTGTGAGATGCGATTTGAGTTATGTTTGTGTGATGTGAGTTTTGTTTGCATGTTGTGAGTTGTGTTTTGTGTTGTGATGTATTTTATATGTTTGTGTTTGTGTTGTGATGTACTGTCTATGTTTGTGTTTGTGTTGTGATGCATTGTCTATATTTGTGTTTGTGTTGTGAGTTGTGTTTGAGTGTTGTTTTACATTGTCGAGGTTTGTGTTTGTGTGTTGTGAGACGTGAATCATGTGTTGTGAGTTGTGAGTTGTGATTGTATTGTGTTTTGTGAGCTGTGTTTGTGTGTTGTGGTTGTGAGTTGAGAGTCTTGTGTTGTGAGTTGTGAGTTGTGTTACATTGTCTATGTTTGTGTTTGTGTGTTGTGAGTTGTGAGTCGTGTGTTGTGAATTTTGAGTTGAGTTTGTGTTGTGCTTTGTGAGTTATGTTTGTATGTTGTGGTTGTGTGTTGTGTTTCATTGTCAATAATTGTGTTTGTGTGTTGTGAGTTGTGAGTCGTATGTTGTGAGTGTTGTTGGATGTTTTGTTTTGTGAGTTGTGTTTGTGTGTTGTGGTTTTGAGTCTTGAGTCTTGTGTTGTGAGTTGTGTTGTGTTATATTGTCTATGTTTGTATGTGTGTGTTGTGAGTTGTGAGTCGTGTCTTGGGAGTTGTGAGTTGTGTTTGTGTTGTGATTTGTGAGTTGTGTTTGTGTGCTGTGGTTGTGAGTTGTGAGTCGTGTGTGTTTGAATTATGAGTTGTGTTTGCATGATGAAATGTTATATGTTTTGACTAGCTAATAGTGAATTGTTAAATTTTTTGTCTTTTGTATAGCCAGCTAAAAATGTGTGTGGGGAACATAACTCCCTCGAGGGAGCCGGTCGGCCGAGCGGACAGCACGCTGGACTTGTGATCCTGTGATCCCAGGTTCGATCCCGGGCGCCGGCGAGAAACAATGGGCAGAGTTTCTTTCACCCTATGCCCCTGTTACCTAGCAGTAAAATAGGTACCTGGGTGTTAGTCAGCTGTCACGGGCTGCTTCCTGGGGGTGGAGGCCTGGTCGAGGACCGGGCCGCGGGGACACTAAAACCCCGAAATCATCTCAAGATAACCTCAAGATAACCCTCATATACCTCACAACAGAAACCAAGTAATTTAACCGTAAAGATCTCTCACGTGTTTTCTTGCTTAAACTCTTTCTTAAACTTGGAAATACGACCTGATAGTGTAATACATGAACTATCACTGACCACTTGTCGTGGAATGATAGCTCTGTTTTTTTTTTTGCTTCGATATATTAAGTTCAATTGTTCATAATACTCACCAGGTGGGGATAAAGTATGAACCTTCACAGTTGTCTTTCCCTTCAATCCTCTGTGAGGGGAATTGTTACAGTTATCCCCAGCATAGCAGTGAATTCTGCCCCTTCCTATCCTTCAGTATAAGAATGCTACTCTTTATCATCAAGAATCTCCAACAATACATTTAAAAACGTAACAGTCTCTCCTTCCCAAACTCTGCTTCACACCACTGCGCTTCCTTCCACGAGAGCCACTCACCTGCGGCTCGAACACTCCCATTTCACCACTCGTTAACGATTGTTACTCTGCCGGCTTCTTATCCCAGTTCCTGCCACCTCACCTATCTGACGTCACCACCCTGTATATAAGCACTGGCTGGGGCCTGGTCAAGCAGAAACCCTTCTGGTGCTCTCATTAGCTCATGTTTCTTCCTTCACCTAGACGTTCTTACAATGGATGACAGTAGACGCTTAAAGCATTTTGTATAAAGTGTATCCTTCACCATTATTATTAACGTTAAGTAACTTGTTCATATTTTTTCATTGTCTGTGTAAAGCCAAGTGGTTAAGTTTTTTCTGTCTTTAATTGTTTATTATTATTTTCTGTAAAATTGAAATAATTTTTTAAGCTTTGTTATATTAAAATATGTAAAGTGTTCATTCTCTTGTTCATTACCTGCGAGTTACACACCGTAAATGATTAGCAGTTTTATTTTAAATTATTTTCTCTTTTTTTTTATTAATTTTCGTTTGGCACACAACACCTGCCAGGATAATTGCTGCGCTATCACGGAGTATGTCACATTAACGTGCCCCCACATTAATATTAATAAGTACTGTCCTAGGAGTCTTGTCTCAGGTAACACATGTTTGTTTTTAGAACTTTTTTTTTTTTTAGTACTTTTGGTTACTAATGTTTTATACATTTCAGGTGCAGCAATTTGTAACTATTGGATTGACTCTAGATTACGTAATGTTTTATATGCGAATTCATACTCGTAATAGTTAGTCAGTCTGATAATCTTTACTATGTCCTCTTTATCCACCTTAATCTCATTCCTACAGAAGTTTCTCACTCAGACAGACCACCCTCTCGGGTACTCTGGCACTTTTATCTGTCTCCGGGATATTATGTCCCACCTTGCAGTGCGAACTTGGAAGGACGTACCAGACTTTAGTTCCTTCGCATGTAACACTTGCTGTTGCGCCTTGTATTGTAACACTTACTGCCATACCCTTATATTGTAACACGTGTTGCCAAACCTTATATTGTAACACTGCCACAGACCTTTTATTGTAACACTTACTGCAACACCTTCTATTGTAACACTGCCACACTTTGTATTGTAATATTTACTACCTCACCTTGTATTGTAATACTTACTGCCACAAGTTGTACTGTAATACTGGCACACCTTGTATTGTAACAATGCATTGCATTGTGAAACCTACTGCCACACCTTGCATTGCAACTGTGCCACACGTTGTACTGTAATACTTACCACCTCACCTTGAATAGTACCACTGCAACACCTTGTATTGTAGAACCTACTGCCACAAGTTGTACTGTAATACTGCCACACCTTGTATTGTAACAATGCCACGCCTTGCATTGTAAAACCGACTGCCACACGTGTAATACTTACTTCGTCTCTTTTTATTGTAACACGTACTGCCATATCCTGTAATGAAACACCTGCTGCCACACCTTGTATTGAAACCCTGTCACATGTTGTATTGTAATACTACTGCACTTTGCATTGTAACACCTACTACCAAACCCTGTAATGTAACTTTTACTGCTACACCTTGCATTGTAACACTTACTACTACACCTTGTATTGCGAAACTTACTGCCACACCTTGTATTGTAACATTGACTGCAACACCTTTTAATGTAACACATACTGCCACACCTTATATTGTAATACTGCCACCTTGTACTGTAATGCTTACTGCCTCACATTGTATTGTAACACTGTCACATCTTGTATTGTAATACTTACTGCCACACAATGTATTGAAAACCTGCCATAATTTTAATTGAATTACTTGCCCTCGCTCCTTATAACTTATGGTCGATTATATTGTTAATATAACCATTTTGACTACAGCATTTATATAATAAACATAATAATTCCAGAGTCCGGCTCTGTGGTGCAGCGGTCAGCACGGCCGCCTCTAAAGTAGCAGACTCAGGCTCATCTCCTGGAGGAGCCTTTTTCTCTCCAGCTAAATTTACTGATTACTGTTTTGCATTACCATCAATAAAGTAATTGTAATACGTGTAAAATTATATACAGCTAATTATAGCATTTAAAAAAAATTAATTTGGCCTTCATTGATATGATAATGTTATATTTAATTAATTCACTTTGAAATACCATACATTGAAGCATTTATTCTTTTAAAAAATTAAAAAATGATAAGTATTATAAAACTGATGATGGTACGTCACGTTGGTAGTCTAAATAGAATAAGTGGGTCGTTACGTTGGTAGTCCAAATAAAGTAACACTGGAAGACCTTGTAACGTAACACTTACTGCAACACCTTGTATTGTAACATTTACTGCGACAACTTGTTTTGTAACACTTACTTCAAGAACTTATATTGAAACTCATACAGTAACAACTTGTATTGCAACACTGCCATATCTTGTATTGTAACACAGACACACCTTTCATTGTAACTCCATCACGCCTTGTAATGTACCTCTTACTACCACACCTGTATTGTAACACTGCAACACCTTGTATTGTAACTCTTCCTGCCTCACACCTTATATGGTAACACCTCCACACTTTGCATTGTAACACTTACTGCCAAACAATATATTGTAAAAATTACTGCCTCATACTGAAATGTAACACAGACACAATTTGTCTTATAACACTATCAAAATTTGTATTATCCCTCACTGCTGCACCTCAAAATGAAGCACTTTCTGTCACATCTTATATTGTAACACTTTCACGCATTGTATTGTAACACTGCCACGCCTTTGTTATTGCCACGCCTTACTGTCACTCCTTCTTTAATAACACAGTCTCACCAATATTGTAACACTTATTGCTACACCTTGTATTGTAGCTTTGTTACGCCTTGTACTGTAACACTGCAACACTTTATATTGTAATATTTACTACCACACGTTATAGTGTAACACCGCCAAGTGTTGTACTGCAATACTTTCTGCCACACTCTATATTGTAATATTTTCTGTCACACCTTGTAATGTAACAATTACTGTCACACAATGCATTGTAAAACTACTACACCTTGAATTTTAATACCTACCCTCACACCTTGTTGACTTATGATCGTTTATATTGTTAATAAATCCATTTTGTTCACAACATTTATATAATAAACATAATAATTCCAGAGTCCGGCTCTGTGGTGCAGCGGTCAGCACGGCCGCCTCTAAAGTGGCAGACTCAGGTTCAACTCCTGGCGGAGCCTTTTTCTCTCCAGCTAAATTTACTTCCAGATATATTTAATGATTATTATCTTACATTATCTTCACTAAAGTATTTGTAAAATGTATAAATGTATATTTCGCTAATTATAGCATAGCCAAAACTCCATATGTCTACATTTTCATGGTAATTTGTTATTAATTTCACTTTGAAATAGCAAACATTAAAGTAAATGTTCTATTAAAAAACGTAAATAATATGTATTGGAAAAGAGATGTTTGTACGTTACATTGATAGTAAAAATACAATAGGAGGGACGTTACTTTGGTAGCTGAAATACAATAAATTTGACGTTAAGGTTGTAGACCAAATACAGCAAGTAGGAAGTTACGTTGAGAGTTCAAATACAGTAAGTGGAACGTTACGTTGGTTGTCTAAATATAGCAAGTGGGACGTAACGTTGGTAGTCCACAAACAGTATTTTGGACGTTATGTTGGTATTCCAAAGACCGCAAGTGGGATGTTACTTTGGTAGCCTAAATACAGTAACTGACGTAACGTTGGTAGTCCAAATACAGTAAGTAGAACGTTACGTTTGTTTTCCAAATACAGAAAGTGGGATGTTACGTTGGTAGTCCAAATACAGTAAGTAGGACGTTACGTTGGTAGTCCAAATACAGTAAGTAGGACGTTACGTTGGTAGTCCAAATACAGTAAGTAGGACGTTACGTTGGTAGTCCAAATACAGTAAGTGGACCGTTACGTTTGTTTTCCAAATACAGTAAGTGGGATGTTACGTTAGTAGTCCAAATACAGTAGGTGGGAAGTTACGTTGGTAGTCCAATTACAGCAAGTAGGATGTTACGTTAGTGATTCATATACAGTATGTGGAACGGTACGTTGGTTGTTCATATATAGTAAACTGGACGTTACAATGGCAGTCAAAATTCAGTAAGTGCGTCGTTACATTGGTAGTCCAAATACAGTAAGCAGGATGTTACATTTATGTTACATGTTATTTAACTAATTATAGCGAATAAAAACATTACATTAGGCCGACATTGTCATGGTAATTTGTATTGTTTAATTTACTTTGGAATAGCAAACATGTTGTATGTATTTGTATTTGTTGTATTCAAAAACAAAAACAATAAATATTGTAACACTGATGTTGCGACGTCAAGTTGGTAGTCCAAATATAGTAATTGGGACGTTACGTTGATCATGTTGGAGTCCAAATACATTAATTGGGTCGTTACATTGTTATTCTTAATACAGTAACTGAGACCTTGCATTGGTAGTCCAAATACAGTAAGCGGGACCTAACATTGAGAGTCCAAATACAGTTATTGGGATGTTACGTTGGTAGTCCAAATACAGTAAATGGGTCGTTACGTTGGTAGCTCAAATACAGCAGTTGGTATGCTACGTTAGTAGTCTAAATACAATAACTGGGACGTGTTGTTGGTTGTCCAAATACAGTAAGTGCCACGTTCCGTTGGTAGTCCAAATACTTTAAGTGGAGGACGTTATGTTGGTAGTTCACACATTGTGTGTACTCACATGGTTTTACTCACCTAATTGTGCTTGCGGGGGTTGAGCTTTGGCTCTTTGGTCCCGCCTCTCAACCGTCAATCAACTGATATACAGATTCCTGAGCCTACTGGGCTCTATTATATCTGCATATGAAACTGTGTATGGAGTCAGCCTCCACCACATCGCTTCCTAGTGCATTCCATTTACTAACTACTCTGATACTGAAAAAGTTCTTTTTAATGTCTCTGTGGCTCATTTGGGTACTCAGCTTCCACCTTTGTCCCCTTGTGTGTGTACCACCCGTGTTATATAATCCATCCTTGCCTACCCTGCCAATTCCACTGAGAATTTTGTATGTGGTGATCATTTGTCCCAGAGTTCTATTGTCTTCCAGCTACGTGAGGTGCAGTTCACGCAGCCTTTCCTAAGCGACTCAACGGGTTGCTGACTCCTTACGTACCCTGTGCTTTCAGCTTGAAGTCTCCCAAGGAATGTGTAGACTTATAGCGGGAAGCACGGCCACGGGGATAAGAGCCTCGTTGGATGTGGAGTCACTATTTACCAACGTACCTGTGGACGAAACAATCGGGATGATAGCAGACAGAGTGTGTCGTGACCCAGCTTGCACTCCTCTTGACATCCCAGAAAGCATTCTGAGGAAACTACTCCAAGCCTGCACTAAGGAGGCACCCTTCTTGATCCGAGATAAGGACATGTATAAGCAAGTAGATGGGGACGCCATGGGTTCTCCCCTAGGTGTCCTGTTTGCGAGCTTCTATATGGGCACCATTGAGCAGAGGGTCTTAGTTGACATGGACTTGAGACCCGCCATATACTGCAGGAATGTTGACGACATTTTTAGACAGGTACCTGACGCCAGATGTCTGCAGCAGCTGAAGGAGGACTTCTCTCAATTGTATTGTAAGTATTGCAAACTCTATGGACATACCATGGATAAATGTGGAAAAGCTCAATACAAAGGCAATAATGAAACTACTAAACCCAAACCGACTCCTCCTAAGTCCGGTAAGCCTGTGATGAATGTTGGTGTTCCTAGTAATGATCTTTCTCTCTTCAGCAAACACCTGTATCCTGGAACTGTCTCTGCCAACGGTACAGATTCGGAGGGACGTTTCAAATTGAAGATCTTGAGGGACACAGCAGCTCTTCAGTCAATAATATTGAAATCATCTGTGCCTAACATCACCTACACCGGGAAACCGTCCTTATCACTGACCTCACTGCTACCACTCCGTATCCACTCGCCAGAGTCCACCTGGATTGTCCTTTCGTGACCGGTGAAGTCAAAGTCGCCATCAGGGAAAAGCCTTTTCCCATGTCTGGAATGCAACTTCTCCTGGGCAATGACTTGGCTGAAGATCTGCAACCTTTCAACCTGATCATCATGGACAAACCCCAGGTGGGTAACTCTGTAGTGGACAATCCCATCTTTAAGTAAGTTCCAGCAGAGGTCCAAGAAAGTGATGAAGTTTCTCCTCCGGTTTTGGTGACCACCCGTGCACAAGCAGCCACGCCTTTGTTATTGCACTACACTGCCGTGCACTACACTGCCACGCCTTTGTTATTGCCACGCCTTACTGTCACTCCTTCTTTAATAACACAGTCTCACCAATATTGTAACACTTATTGCTACACCTTGTATTGTAGCTTTGTTACGCCTTGTACTGTAACACTGCAACACTTTATATTGTAATATTTACTACCACCCGTTATAGTGTAACACCGCCAAGTGTTGTACTTCAATACTTTCTGCCACACTCTATATTGTAATATTTTCTGTCACACCTTGTAATATAACAATTACTGTCACACAATGCATTGTAAAACTACCACACCTTGAATTTTAATACCTACCCTCACACCTTGTTGACTTTTGATCGTT